>CADDIJ020000627.1:0-16902 GCA_902809745.2 Tetradesmus lagerheimii
ACAGAAGTTGACACAAAACTTCACACACCCAGACGTGAGTTCCGACTGCTGCAGATACCAGCAAGCATTCGCTGATATGAGGTCACACTTCTGCCTGCAACTGTACATGTGGAAGTCACACTACGTCCCGATCCTGGCCCAGAACATGACGATTGCATGTAGATGTAGGTGTGCACATGCAACAACAAGATGCATGCACGCTTGGATGCAACATGCAGGCACAACTTTGCCTGCCGCAGGATGCTGCTGCTGAAGATCACCAACACACACATGCAGGGGTCCTGAAGTTCAGAAACGTGATGCACAAATGAGTGTGCGTTGCTCACCGTTGCCCAGGACAGGCCCAAACTCACTACAGTATACCAGGCTGCTTGCGCATCTGATTTTCTCGCATAAAAGCTGTTCAAATCAGCCAACTTCACAAGTAGGACACTGTACTTCACACCAGACTTCTCACCAAGCTTCGCACCTCGCTTCACACCGTACTTCCCGCCAAACTTCACACCCACCAGCTGCGCTGCCAGGCATGCTCCAACTTCTCCCAGCGCTGCACCAGAGCAGCAACAGACTCACTGCCACACGTTGCAGCCCCACCACCACCAGCAGCAGCAGCAGCAGACGATCCTACTGCAGTGCTGCTACACAAGGCATGGCCACCGTCTGCTGCCAGCAGCAACCCCTGCAACTGCTCATCCTGAGAAGTGAAGCTGATGCCGCCAGCAGCGCTGCTGTCGGCGACCACAGGCGCACCTGAAGGACTACCTGCTGCCGCCGCTGCTGCTGCCACTTGTGTTGGTGCTGTGACGTGTGCAGGTACCTTGCTGTTGGTCGCGGCTGCAGCTGCTTCGGAAAACCTACTGCTGTGCTGCTGATCCACAAGAGGTACAGCTGCAGCTGCAGCGGCAGCTGCAAGTGGTGAGAAACCGTCAAACACCTTGTCACTGCCACGGCCTATGGCAATTGTAACGGCTGTAGCAGCTGCTGCAGCTGGTGTTGAATCACAGCTATGCCTATGCGAATGCAGTGTTGCAGCAGCACCAGCAGCAGCAGCAGTGTCACCGGCAGGGTTGCTCGTTGTACGCCGTGTCCCCGCACCACTCTGACTGAACCTGCTGCTGCCGTTGCTGCTGCTTGCGGAACCCCACCATCTTGCGGCAGGCTGCTGCTGCTGCTGCTGAGGCAGCTTATGTGGGACCGTTGCCGACTGGCTGTTAGTCATGCGGTTGCTGCTGTTGCTTGGCTGACACACATGTCCTGTGATACCACCAGCTGTAGCAGCTGCTGCACTTGTCGCTGCTGCTGCTGCTGCTAGAGCTGCTGGCCTATTAGCTTGGCGTGCCAGCGTGCTGTTACCGCTGCTGCTGCCTGGGACAGCAGTAACAGCGCTGGCAACTGGCCTTGCAGTTGCAGCTGTGGCTGCCACCACAGCTTGCCTTGCTGCTGCCGACGCTGTTATCTTTGCAGAGGTTGCAGCATATGCTTTGCTGCCTGACGCAGCAGCAACAGAAACAAACCCGTGTGCCTTAGCAAACACGGGAGGAGGCAGCAGCACTGCTGCTCCTGCCGTCTGTTGCTGCCCTGCAGCAGCAGCAGCGGCAGCCACCGCCGCTGCAAGGGGGCATGGTCCTGTATGCAAGCCAAACACACAGTCGAAACAGGAGGGTGCGTCGACACGTTCTACAAGCAGCGGCTGTGCCTCTGTTGCTGCTGCTGCAGCCCCTGAGTCAGCAGCAGCGACAACTTCCACTGCTGCTTCCTCTTTCAGATCCAGCAAACTCGTAGGGCTGTGGGGTTTTAGCAGTTTGGACTTGAACCCTGAACCCTGGACACCGCTGTCGCCACTCCTACGCATCCTCTGCTGCTGCTGCGGCAGCGTTGGTGTTGCTGGTGCTGACAATGCAGCGTCAGATGCTGCTCTGTTTAACACCGCAACACTGCTACGGGCCATTGGGCTGTTTGCTCTGCTGCTGCTGCCACTGCCACCAGCCACACTCCCAGGGCTACTAACTGAAGCTCTACCACCAGCCAACATGCGGCGCTGCTGCTGCTGCTGCTGCTGCCAGCGCTGCTGGGGCTGCATAGCACCAACTCCGCTGCTGCTGCTGCTTAGCATAACCCCCGGATGCCTCCAAGTATCTGTACTCCAGTTCAAGGCTTCCAACAGATCATGTAAAGATCCTGACGCAGCATTACCCAACGCACCACCGAGTGCGCTGGGTACAGCAGCAGACGGCGCAGATACAGCAGCAGCAAGGGGCAGCAGCGGCCTGTGTGGAGCCTCACTGCCATGCTGATCTGCTGCAGCAGCTATGTCCAAGGTATGTGACAGCTGATCTACATCATCTGCACATGTGTCTGCATCGTCACCAGCTACTGCTGCTGTGCCAGAAACCTGCTGCAGGTTCAGCCGAGGTACCGGCAGCTTAGATCTGGCGCCTCCTCTTGCAACTGCTGCTGTTGCGCTGGGGGCTGCGCTGCTGGCTGGTTGTGTCTGTCGCTGATCGTCCTTATGTGAGAATGCCTGCTGCTGCTGCTGAGCGCGCTGCCACAATGCATTGAACCTGACCCTGCTGCTGCTGCTGCCGCTGCCGTTGTTGCCGATGAACGCAGCAGCAGCCGCACTGCTGCGAGGCATGCTAGGCGCGCCAGCAACCCTGCTGCTGCTGCTTGTAGTGCCAGACACGGCAGCCGCACTGCTACCGCGAGCCGCATAAGACACGTCACCATCACTGCTGACTGTCTGAAGCTGGCTTGCCGGCTGACCGTTTAATGCAGCATTAAAAGGATTGCTGTGTGCAACTGTTGTTGCTGGATCTAGCAGTACAGCTAAGATGGTGCTTGGTGCACGACTACCTGCTGCTGCTGCTGCTGAGGCGGACATAGGCCGCTTGAACGTTGGCAGCTCGATCCCTGCAGACGAGTGGCTCAGCAAGTTGCTGTGGGAGTAAGCCTTCTGGGGAATTACCCTGCTGCTTCCCCCTGTGACAGCAGCGTCTAGCCTTTTGCTGCTGCTGCCAGCGGCAAATCCCCCTCCCTCAGCAATGCGGCTTCCGTAGACATCCCTGTGCAGCGCATGCTGCTGCTGCTGCGATGGCGTGTGTCGCTGCTGCCATGTGCCAGCTTTCGTAACTCCAACCTGCTGCAATGCCGGCTCACTCCACTG
Organism: Tetradesmus lagerheimii; assembly: GCA_902809745.2. Classification (NCBI taxonomy): domain Eukaryota; kingdom Viridiplantae; phylum Chlorophyta; class Chlorophyceae; order Sphaeropleales; family Scenedesmaceae; genus Tetradesmus; species Tetradesmus lagerheimii. Next base: position 3,164 of record CADDIJ020000627.1, read on the forward strand.
ACGCGGCATGCCTTGCTGCTGCTGCTGCTGCTGCTCTTTCTGCGCCACAGCACTATTGCGCGACACTGTTTTGCCCTGCTGCTCAAAACCTCCTCCTCCTCTTGCTGCTGCTGCAGCAGCAGGTCCAGCAGCATCGGCTGCAGCTAAGCCGTCCCAGTTCCAATCCCAAAAGTGCGGCGCCGCAACACCATCTGTTCCTTCGTCCTCATCTTCCCTTAGAACGCTGCTGCCCCACAGCAATGCACTTGCGCTGATGCTGCTGATGGACGGCAGCTGCTGCCGCCAATGCAGTGACGAGGTACGGCCACCCCTGCTGCTGCTGACGCCACCTTGAGGGCTGGCAGGGGCACTGGAAGACCCTAACAACTGCCGCTGCTGCTGCTGCTGCTGCTGCTGCTGCTGCGGATTGCTTGAAGGGGAGCAACTGCCTCTCTCTCTGCCAATAGTCGCCTGCCATGTTGTATCACTGCTGCGCCTGCTGCTGCTGTTTGCCGGCAACTTCGCCGGCACTAGCAGATCAGCGCTGTCACTCTCGCATACTGCGCTTGCCGCACCACAGCCCACCACCACCTGCTGCTGCTGCTGACCCCTGCCAGCGGCAAACGCTGCCTGTCCAGCAACTGCTGCAAACGGACTCCTCCTGCTGCTCCCATTGCTGCTGCTGCTGCTGGTCTGTCTGCCCATACTCAACCTCTCCCACGGCTGTTGCTGCTGCTGCTGTCCAGCCCCGTCCAAAGCCTCTTTACCAGATAGGTGCGGCTGCATGTCAACGTATCTGATGCTCAAAGACAAGCTGTGTGGCAGCCCCTTTGCGGGCTTATCCAGCTGATGCTTGGTCAGGCTGTAGCAGCCTCCAGCTGGCAGGAAGGCTGTGTTGAACCAGGTGTAGAACAGCTTGGTGCCGCCACGCAGCACCTGCAGACATTGGAATACAAATGACATTTTGGTCAGTGTGAGGCTGGCCGGAGGACTGTGTTGAACGCACAGCAGTAAAACAACTTGGCGACAGCATGCAGCTCGTGCACAAAGTTTACAAATGCATGTTTGGTTGTATCTTGTGAACTTGAGGCTGTAGCAGCCTCCAGCTGGCAGGAAGGCTGTGTTGAACCAGGCGTAGAACAGCTTAGTGCCGCCACGCAGCACCTGCAGACATTTCAACAAAATCACTTTTTGATCAGGTTCAGGCTGGCCGGAAGACTGTGCTGAACCCACAGCAGTAGCACAACTTGGTGGCAGCATGCAGCTCCTGCACAAGTTTACTAATGCATGTTTGGTTGGGTCTTGTGGATATGAGGCTGTAGCAGCCGCCAGCTGGCAGGAGGCCGTGCTGAACCCGCTGCACAACAGTTTTGTACCACTGGTGCGTGGCACGCAGCACCTGCAAATAATAGGAGGCACAATATAACCTGTTTGATCGAGTTCAGGCTGGCAGGAACGAAAGTCGGAGCAATGTAGGACAGATCAAGACCATCACGCCACACCTGCAAGCATTGGAACACATCGGAACGTGTTTGAGGAGCTATGCGATGATGCCCCGCTCACCAGGATGCGCACATCACCTTCCACCACGCAGCACACACTCGTCACGCAGCACAAAAGCTGAAATCACTGATGTAATGTCAAGAGTCTGCCTATTTGCTGGTATGCAGTCATGCTCCACTCACCAAGATGCGAACATCTCCCTCCACCACGCAGCAGCCCATCTGCTCTCCAATCTCGCTGCTCTCCTCAGCAGCAAGACCAGCAGCAGCAGCAGCAGCACCATGGCTACAGCCGCCGCCAAACCCTGCTGCTGCTGCTGCTGCTGGAGGACCTGCTGCGATAATGCAGCCACCGCCAAACCCTGCTGCTGCTGCTGCTGCTGCCACAGGCGGACCAGCTGCAACAGTGCAGCCTGCGAGATCGTCTGGTGACACTGCCACTGCTGCGCCACCCAGACAGAAGCAGCACGTGCCCCTGCCAGACGGTACACAGCTGCAGCTGCTGCCTCCTTGTCCTGCTACATCATCACCAGCACCAGCAGCAGCAGCAGCAGTACCTCCTTTTGCTGGCACACCAGCAAAGCCCACAGAGCCTGCAGAGGTGGCAGCAGCTGCAGCCGCATTGCTGCTGCTGTTTGCCCTGCCTGCAAATGAGCTAAGGCCCAAGCTGGCTGCTGGCAGGTTCAGAGTGAGGCTGTCACCTGCCGGGCTGACTGTTACGTTGCAGCCGCTGCTGTCCTGCACCTGAGGGGGCGCTGCGCAGGGCACCATGCACAGGCCTGCAAGCCAGCAGCAGCAGCAGCAGCAGTCAAGCAGAGGCACATGTATGTTGCAGCCGCTGCTGTCCTGCACCTGAGGGGGTGCTGCACAGGGCACCATGCACAGCCCTGCAAGCAGCAGCAGCAGCAGAGCAGCAGCAATGTTGCCCAAACGATAAGGATTGTTTAGGACGCCTTTGCTTATGTTGTGCAGCCGCTGCTGTCCTGCACCTGAGGGGGCGCTGCACAGGGCACCATGCACAGGCCTGCAAGCAGCAGCTGTAGCAGCAGTGCAGTCAAGCAGAGGCACATGCACGTTGCAGCTGCTGCTGTCCTGCACCTGAGGGGGTGCTGCACAGGAGACCATGCACAGGCCTGCAGGCAGCAGCAGCAGCAGCAAGACAGTCAAGCAGAGGCAGAGGCATGTGGCATCCAATGTCCTTCACAGGGCGCACAGGCCTGCAACGGGAAGCAGCAGCAATGTCAGCCCAGCGTCAGATGTTAGGGACGTCTTTGCATATGTTGTTATGTTGCAGCCGCTGCTGTCCTGCACCTGAGGGGGTGTTGCACAGGGCACCATGCACAGGCCTGCAAGCAGCAGCAGCAGCAGGGCATTTGAGCAGAGGCAGATGCACGTTGCAGCTGCTGTCATGCACTTGAAGGGGCGCTGCACAGGGCACCACGCACAGGCCTGCAAGCAACAGCAGCGGCAGCAGCAGCAGTGCAGTCAAGCAGAGGCACATGCACGCCCCACCTGCTGTCATGCACCTGAAACAGTGCTGCACAGGGCACCATGCACAGTCATGCAACCGGAAGAGACACTTACCAGGCATGCCAGGTGCAGATGGTTTGAGCGCAGCGCTCGCAAACACCCTGCACGATGCGAAACAACTGCAAACAAACCCTATCTACCATGGGAACTGGACCCACATGTCACTAACCTGTGTGCATTTTTATTACACATGGAACTCTCTCGCCTTTGTGTGAAGCCAGGCCCGACACAGGCAACTTACCAGGCATGCCGGGTGTAGCAAGGCGTACAGCAGCGCTCGCCCACACCCTGCTGCCTGATGCAGCGCAGCTGCAAACAAATCCCTACCCACCAAACTATCTGTGCGAAGCCAGGCTTGACAGAACCAACTTACCAGGCATGCCAGGGCCAGATGGCTTGAGTGCAGTGCTCGCAAAGACCCTGCTGCCTGATGCAGCGCAGCTGCCTGACGGCCGCGCCTCCACCACCACCATGCACAAGCCCGTCTGCACAATGAAAAATACCCACCAATAAAACAAACCGCCCCAAAATTCATTAAGCCTGGTTTATAGGCCTTATGTGTAGAGCATGCCTTGAAAGCGGCGACTCACCAGGCATGCCAGGTGCGGCGGGGCGCAGCGCAGCGCTCGCAAACACCCTTGCTTCTCAATGCCAAACAACTGCAAACGAACCTTATCCACCAACATATCTGTGTAAAGCAAGGCTTGACACCGGCAACTTACCAGGCAAGCCAGGTGCAGCAGGGCGTAACGCAGCGCTCGCAAACAGCCTGCTGACTGATGCAGCGCAGCTGCCAGTCGGCCGCGCCTCCACCACCGCCATGCACAAGCACCTCTGCACAATGCAACATAATCACCAACCCTATCCCACAACTCATTGAACCTGATATTATATAGCACGCCCCGACACAGGCAACTTACCAGGCACGCCAGGTACAGATGGCTTGAGCGCAGCGCTCGCAAAGACCCTGCTGCACAATGCGAAACAGCTGCGAACAAACCCTATCTACCAACATATCTGTGTGAAACCAGGCCTGACACAGGCAACTTACCAGGCATGCCAGGTGCAGATGGTTTGAGCGCAGCGCTCGCCCACAGCCTGCTGCTTGAAGTGCAGCCGCCAAGTAAAGTATCCAACTCAGCGCCTGAAACCAGGCTTGACAAGAGACACTTACCAGGCATGCCAGGTGAAGATGGTTTGAGTGCAGTGCTCGACCCTGCTGCCTGATGCAGCGCAGCTGCCTGACGGCCGCGCCTCCACCACCGCCATGCACAAGCCCGTCTGCACAATGCAACATACACATAAAAAACCTGTCCCGCAACACCTTTAGCTTTATATAAACAACATGCCTCGACACTGGCAACTCACCAGGCATGCCAGGTCCAGCGGGGCGTACAGCAGCGCTCGCGAACAGCCTGCTGCCTGATGCAGCGCAGCTTCCTGACGGCCGCGCCTCCACCCCCACCACGCACTGCTCGGCAGCGCCAGCTGGCAGCCCACTGATGCTGACCTGGCGCAGCTGCAGGCTGGCACAATGCCAAACAGCCGCAAGCAAACCCCATTTACCAAAAGGATGCATGAAACCAGGCTTGAAACAGGCAACTTACCAGGCATACCAGGTGCAGATGGCTTGAGCACAGCGCTCGCAAAGACACTGCTGCACAGTACAAAACAGCCGCACACAAATGCTATCTACCAACAAATTCATGTGAAGCCAGGCTTGACACAAGCAACTCACCAGGCATGCCAGGTGCAGATGGTTTGAGTGCAGTGTTCGCAAAGACCCTGCTGCACGATGCAGCGCAGCTGCCAGTCGGTCGCGCCTCCACCACCACCACGCACTGCTCAGCAGCGCCAGCTGGCAGCCCGCTGATGCTGATCTGGCGCAGCTGCAGGGTCCGGGGTTTAGGCAGCGAGCCCAGCGGTTTAGGGCCGGTTGAGAGCACGTGCCAGAAGTAGCCGACGTACCTACATGTAGCAGCAAAAGCAGAATGGAGTTCAAAGGGGGTTCTAGCATGAGTGGCAGCAGATGTGTGCGGCGACGTGTCTGGGTGTGAGCACTGCGCATGCGCAAGCATACCGAACCAGCGTGAGCACGCTGGGACATGATGTTGTGATATATGGCTGCAGGACACGCTGCATCACAGGAACCGCCACCAATGAACTGTATATACATGCAGGTCATGCGCCGTATTGTTCTGCTGCTCGCTTCTTGCCACCCACCTGCGCTGGCTAGGGATACTGACACCATTCAAGTCATGCGTACGCCGCAGCGCATATAAGTCCAGGACGTTCTGAGCCGGCTGTGGCAGCCGCTGCAGCAGCAGCGGCTCTACACTCTGCCATGGGTGCCAGCTGTCAGCTAGCCCTGCTGCTGCTGCTGCTGCTGTTGGGGGTGATCCTGCGGTACAACCGTTGCTGCTGCTGCCCTCCCTGACAGAAGCTTTGCTGTCACCGCTTTCCGCAGCTACCTGGGCTGCTGCTGCTGCTGCTGCTGCGTCCGCGCTGCTGCTGTCTGGCAAGTTTGCCAGTGCTGGTGCGTTCAGGTGCAGGTATAGCATCAGGCAGCAGATCATAATGCCGGTGCGCCCTTTCCCTGCCTTGCAGTGCACCGCCACCACATTGTGTGGGTGTGCAGCTAGCCATGCTGCTGCATCAGCACAAAACTGCTGAACCACGCATAGTGCAGGCGTCTGCAGGCAGCAACAGCCCCAGCAACAGCAAAGAAGAAGATGAGACAGCAGTGAGGATCAGAAGGCGAGCAACTGCTCATGTGCAAGTGCTTCTGGTGACAGGCCTGGAGCATACGGCTGCGGCAGAACAAGGAACTGGAAACCTGTGGCAAACACTGCGGTGGTAACGCTGCAGTGTGAGGTATTGTGTTATGTATCTATAGCTTAGCCGGGCGCCCCTGCCGAAACACAAGGCATCCAGGGCTGAACATACATTATGCATATCGTTTGCAATCACGTAGAATGCAACCCTTTACACACATGATACGCTACACGAAGGCGCACCTGATGGTCATCAAAGGGAAACTGCTGCAGCAGAGCGCCTGGCAGCTTGTCGCCGCTGTAGCGGTGCTCGCTGCACAGGTTGTACACGTTGGCCCGGCCTTGGTGGTAGGTGGCTAGGAAGCGCGCTATCTCAGGCAGCGGGTTGCGGTACAGCACTGCAGGACAGCCAACGGCAGGTAAAGGTGAAGGTGAAGGAGGCAGACGTGAAACACCGCAAGTACTTCCTGGTGACAAGCGGTGCAGAACCAGGTAACACCAGCTCAAAAAGCAAGGCGCAAGAGCAAGGCCGGGACATCAGTACCTAATACCTGTGTGTCCTGCAAGCAGCTGGAGCCTGCGACTGGCTGGACACACGCAGATACATTCCATGCTTCAGTGCAGTAGCCATTGATGGCAGGCATGCGGCTATCCAAGCACTGTTATGGTTGCTGCTTCTAGATGCCTGAAATTGCAGCAAGTTGCTTCGTGCTCAGAGGCAGCAACGCAGAGCACCGCACCGTCTTTGCCCTCTGCTGGCAGGCCCATAGCAATGATGCGTGGGGCGATGTATGCCAGGTCCAGGTCAAACCCATGAGGGCCATCCTGGAACCTCCGTTTGTTCTTGGAAACAAGTCCTGCAAGGATAAAGCAGCAGGAGGATTGCAACAGGCACCTGTTGAGAGGGGCAGGATCTGCCGAGGAAGCAGGTGGCCTGATACTGCAGGCCGAGCTCGATGGCTGAACGGCGCAAGAGGCGAGTAGTATGTGACGAGATGACATAGATGAGTTGTTCTGGAGGTGCTGGACTGCCCCGGACCCGCATGAATCGGACTTCAAGCAGGCCTCAAGTGCTGGTGGACTGCTGCTGCCCTTAGAAGGGGAAGCACACACACAGCGTGGCAGGCATAGTATTCATCCTTATAAACTCACGTCTAATCCATGTTGCCATTCGCCAAGATCAAGACGGTTTGAGCTAAGAGATGTCGCTATTGGTATCCCGCCTGGTACTGGTTGCTGAGAGAATCATCGTCAGTACCCAGAATTCATATTTTGGTCGAAATTAAAACTTTTGCTTGCCTAACTGAACCCATGCAGCCTGCACAAGAGAGTGTTGGTGGCACCCTGACACGGTGGTCACCCTATGTTGGGCCGTTCGCCCTCGAAAGCCTTGTTGCATCCATCTACGTCACTAAGCAGGCACGTGTAGCGCCTTGTGTGTGCACCGGGTGTGGCAGTGCCATTGTTACTGTCAGTATGTCACGTGCTAGATCCGGCGAGAATTTGGATATCGGTCTGTGCTGGCACCTGTCTCGGTGCTCCTGGGTGGTAAAGGGCGTAAAGGTCTACGCAAAGCAGGCAGGAGTCACCGCGGAGCTCATTTGGCCTTTGCGGGTTGCGGGGCCTGTTTTGCGGGGTTTGCGGAGCCCTGCGGCACTTGCGGAGTGACTGCGGAGTGATTTTGCATCACAATTACACATAAAACAGCTCGTTAATCACCTGAACTTGCCACTAACAAAGAAATAAACATCAAACATGCATGTTTCTGCATCACAGACACCTGTTAACCACTCCTACTGCTGCTGGTTCTGCTGCTGCACTCCACTCCTACTGCTGCTGGTTCTGCTGCTGCAGTCGTGCCAACTGCTGCTGCTGCAGCACTGTCTGTGTCAGGGGGTTTATCACTGGCAGCAGGCCCAGTGGTTGCACTTGGCTCCAGGGCGCTTAGACGAGTTCTGAGATGTTCCAACAGTTTCAAACTCAGACTTTCGAATGTCGTTGCTCTGATCTGGCCTCTGAAGAGGTTGCTGGTTGATGGACTGATCTGACTGGCTAAGGTCTAGGTTGCCCGCAGAGGCCATCCTGCTATGCACAATACATAAATAGCCATACTAATGCTAATACAATGCATCTAATAGAGGTTCCGCAGCCTCTAGCTTGAATTCTGTTACAACATAGCTCCGCACTCGGCCGCAGTTCCTGAGCCCTCTTGCGGGGTCTTGCGGCGCTGCTCCGCAAGCTGCGGAACCGCGGGCACCTCCGCACCGCGATGACTCCTGAAAGCAGCCACAGGTACTGCAATTGGTGACATTCGTGAAAGCTGCAGCCTGGATGCTCAACCTGCAGGTACAGGTAGCCGTTGTGGCTGCGGTACGACTGTTGTGCAGCTGCAGCAGCCTCAGGTTGCTCGCGCTGACACTGTTGAACTGTGACCTCTGCTCCAAGCGGCAACTACACTAACATTCAACCAACACCCATCTTCTAAACATAAATGCTCCCCCCCTTCCCCGCGCTGCCCCTCTGCAGCAGCAGCAGCCCTGCCAGCTTGAAGCTGCCTGAGGCACTTTATCAAGCCGCTGTGACACGCCGTGCCACCGCGCAGTGTGCTTCAAAGCGTGGCACACCCAATGTTCTATGACCTCCCTCAACTCACTGAGTGTGAGTCACACCCATAAACTGCAGGCTTCGGCAAGTTCACCGATGGCGGCTGCGGGCATATTCTAGTCATGCTGCAACATAAGGATCCAGCCCAGCCGTCACACACTGTGTCTTGGCAAGATAATTCCGCTACACAAGACAATCCTCACAAGACATTGAGTTGTTGATGCATATCAGAAACTCGACTCTTGGCTGATGCAACGCTTTCAAACCAGGATCTCCCCAACATCACAGGTGCCTAATCATCCGCAGCGATTACTCCTTGTCGTTGAAGATCTCGTCACACAGCGTCGCCAGGGCCACCACAAACGCAGCATCAACGCCCGGCTCGATTGTGATGAAGTACTTCTGAGCATCAGTGACCATGCTCCTGCAAAATAAACAAATAAAAACAGCAACAGCAGCCACAGCAGTAGGCGCAGCAGAAGGGTCAGCATAAGCAGTGTTGTAGAATTCACCACATCAACTCCTAGCGGCACCTGTGCTCTGCAACCTTGGCTGTACAAGCTACTGCATTGCTGCCAAGGATTCTGCTCCTTGCAACATACTAGGCATCGGTCCTTTGCAACATGGGCAACACAAGCAAACTAATAAACGCGTGTGCATTTTTTTCAAGGAAACATGCTGCCATGCAACTGCCGCAGGTGACTGCCTCAGCAATCATCCGCATGCATGCATGCCAAGCAAACAAACAGTCAAACAACTTACATGAGGAATGATGTGCTGCTTGCGAAGCGGCTCTCGCGCTCCACCTGAGCAATTGGCACGTCACTGCCACGCGTGCGCTGGTAAATGCTGAATCGCTTACTGCGGAAGTCGCCCTGCGCGGCCAAGCGAAATACAGCACGAGCAACAGCGACAGCAGCAGCAGCAGCAGCGCTTGTAGCGTCAGTTATGTCACACAGGACTCGTGTGCACCACTTCAGGTACAGCAAACATGCCTGCAACTGCAGCAGAGCTGCTGCCAGATTGTGCACCAATGCATGCATTCAAATTCAACAGCCGACAGCCGATCTTCAAGCAAAAGCCAAGCCAAGCCAACAACACACACTGTACATTCGTCCTTCTGATGTGTTACACCTGTACTGCAGTTTCAATCACATAGTATGTGTTTTGGCCGCACCTTGATGACATAGTCTGGCTCCTTGTCTCCATCGTTCAAGTACACCTTGATGGCTGTTGCAGCAGGCAGCAGCAGCAGCAGCGGCAACAGCAGGCTTGTGGGAAAGCTGGCAGCTGCAGCGCTATGAATATGAGTACATTGCACGGCATTTTGTTACTTACGTGGTGTGGTGTGTTGTTACATGCAAGGCACAGCACTGCCCCAACAGGTGTAAGCCATGACCATACAAACAACGTGTGTGTATCATAATAGATTTCAGCTGTCACCATCTCGCACATGTTGCACAACAAGGCAGGCCATTCTGTCTAACCACTTACAAGGTGTCAGGGACATCAATGATGACTTGAGCTCTGCAACTTTGGCGCCATCTGAGGGTCGCACCAGCAGCCAGGTGCCGTGCAGGCTGAGCATCTTTCGCTCCATGTGCAGCAGCGGGGAGCCGTATGCGTCAAGCAGCTGGCGCTTGTTGCCGATGGAGAAGAGGGCGGCAGACAGCTTGAAGAACGGGCGGCCTGCACAGCAGCAGCAGCAGCAGTTGTTGTTGTTGGCGTCCAGTGCTTCCAGCATGCGTGCTAACTCAACAGAGTGCCACACTTTGGCACTCAATCGAGACAGCACACAAAGCATAATGGCAGAACCAGCCAGGTGGATGTGCCAGCACAGCTGTCACTGTAGTGGCAAGATGCACTGTGCAAGTGCTCACAGCACCTGCTTTCGCCACTGCTGCTGCGCATACGCATGCTGTCGGGTTCCTACGCAACGTTGAAATGTACCTGTGGCATCTGTGATAGTGAAATCGTCACTCTTGTACCCTGCCTGCTCCTGCATCACCAGCACTGTCTGCTGGGGCATGCAAAACTGAGGGGACACCACTGCAAGCAGAGAAGCAGCAGCAGCAAGCCAAAAGCAGCAGTGATGAGGTGCATTGGTGGTGAAGACGCAGCACATGCGCATGCCAATGTTACAACAAACATGGTACAGCGTAGGGAGATGTGCGTGCACACACATGCTGACATATCCATGCAAGCAGTGCAGGTTGATCTACCGACAACAACTCACCCACAACTCTGGTGTTGCCTGCCTGCTGCTGTGGTTGCTGGTACTGCTGCTGTTGGTACTGCTGCTGCTGGAACTGCTGAGGCTGCTGAGCATACTGCTGAATCTGTTGATACTGCTGATACTGCTGAGGCTGCTGGTACTGCTGCTGTTGTGCGGGATATCCGCCAAAGCCCGGCTGAGGGGCCTGAGGGTAGTAGGCACCAGCTGCTGGTGCATGCATGCCAAACTGAGGCCCTGCGGGGGCCTGATGGCCGTGCATGCCCTGCGAGGCAGGATGGCCTGCAGGCGGAACGTGATAGGGTCCGCTCATTGTTGCTGGTGAACGAGCGAGGCTTGAAGTTGGTGTTTACGAGGCTTGCTTGCTTCCTTTGTTGAATTTGCGTGCTCTTTGCTGTCAGCGCCTGTTGACTTTTGAATGAAAATCTTGGACACCAGAATGATTGAGCCTACATATGCAGGCAAGATACCGTTCAGGAGTGACAGATTCACCCAGCTCCATGCCATGCTCCCTTGTCATTCCGAACCCGTCACGAAGGTCACCGCAACCAGCCCAGCACGCCGTTGGGGAGGCCATGATATTATTAAGATTCTGTTTGTATTTATATATCAGGACAAGCTTGCGTCGCAGGTGTCACGAGGCCTGCCAGGCTGGAGCACATGCGAACTCACATGCAGCTGCATGCAGTGTCACGTGGCGCACAAGCATCTCCAAAGTCAGACAAAACCAATTTCTTCTCACAGGTTTAGCCAGCACATGACTACTGATCCTTGCTCGTTTTGCTTGGCAGCCGCTGTCACCAGCAGCTCATCAAGGAGGACTGCAAAATTTTGTACTTTAAAGCTGTACACAGTGTGTGCAAATGTACTGCCAGTACTGCTGCCAAGGCCACAAGAGCACAAGCACGGTTCATTACATTAACTTGAACGACAGATTACGCATCAGAGTCAGGTTGAGCTTAATCCTTGGCAGCAGTACTGGCAGTACATTTGCACATCTGCCACATGTGAGTGTGACCATGAGTTCGCATGTGTGCCAGCCTGGCAGGCCTTCTGACACAATGCAAGGCAAGCTCATCCTGCTATACACATACAAATAGATGCGAACACATGTTCCCAATTCAAGGGCGTGCTGGGCCGTAACCATCGTACCGGGTTCGAATGACAAGGCAGCACCCGCGCGTACGCCGTGCCGGGCACACGTATCGGAGCTGGGTGGACCCTCACTCGAGATCAGGGTCTGGCCTTCACATTTGGGCTCAAACATACATGGGTATTTTAGTGAGCCAAGAGTGGTCAGAGTTCAGCGCAAACAACTCCATAAGAGCGATTGCAAGCAAGCAAGCAAGCAAGCCACGAAAGCACCAGCTGGGAGCCTCGGTCGCTCAACGGCAATCAAACAACTCATCATGCGCATGGGCATGCCCCGCGTAGAGAAAGCGGAACTCTATCATCCTCCTCCTGCGGGTGGTATCGCCGCACACTGCAAGCACGGTGGTGAAGACGCAGCACGTTCACACCAATGTTTTGTCAGACATGGTTGCGCTGCAGACAGCTGTAAGAGCATTGACAGCATGCACGTGCTGAAATATGCATGCAATCAGTGCAGGATGCTAGGCAGTAACTCACCAGCAACTCTGTTGCTGCATGGCAGTTCATTGGTATGCTTGCGCCATGTCTTCACCACCAATGCACCTGGTCACAGATGCTTGGGGGCTGCTGCGCAGCATGCTGCTGCTGCTGCTGCTGTTGCTGCTGCTGCTTCTCTGCTTGCAGTGGTGTCCCCCAAGTACTGCATGCCCCAGCAGACAGTGCTGGTGATGCAGGAGCGGGCAGATGTCTTCAAGAGTGACGATTTCACCATCACAGATGCCACAGGTATAGTATAACGTCATTTTGGAGAACGACAACATGCATGCATATATGCATATATGCTGCAGCGCTAGCGGGAGCATCGCCAGGTGCTGTGCACATGTGCAACCACAGTTGCACGATGAATCTTGCCCCTACAGCAGCAGCTGTGTTGGCGCATCCACTTTGCCGGTCATCTCTTGATGCTTGAAGTTCTATCTCGAATCAGTGCATATCGTGCCACACAGTGGCACTGTGCTGAGCTAGCACGCATGCTGGAAGCGCTGGTTGCAAACAAGAGCTGCTGCTGCTGCTGCCCTGCTGTGCAGGCCGTCCACTCTTCAAGCTTTCTGCTGAGTTTTTCTCCTTGCGCAACAAGCGCCAGCTGCTTGACGCATACGGCTCCCCGCTGCTGCACATGGAGCGCAAGATGATCAGCCTGCACGATACCTGGCTGCTGGTGCGACCTTCAGATGGGGCCAGGATTGCAGAGCTCAAGCCAGCACTGATGTCCCTCACACCCTGTAAGTCTTTGAAACATGTGCGGGCTAGTGACAGCGTATTTCTCATCATGACACAAACACTGTTGAATTTGTTTGGCAAACGAGATGATGGTGTTATTGCTTGTTGTAAAGGCATGGCTTACAGCTGTTGCGGCAGCCTGCCATAGCAGCTGTGCCTCGCAGAGTACCAAACAGCTGCACTATGCAAAGCGCTGCACTATGCAACCCTCACAGTGGCATTCAATCATTTCGATGGTCGGACGTGCAATGTACTCAAGAGTCAGCAGCTGCGCCGCCGGCTGTTGACTCGGCGCAGCTGGTGACTCTTGAGTACATGGCCCATGACGTGACCTCAATGCAAACTGTGACGGTCACTTTCTGCAGACTTCGGCGCTGTCAAAGGCTTTGAACCTCTGCGAGTCACAACTCTGAGTTCAGCGCTGCAGCTGCCAGTTTTCTTATCAGCCTGCTGTTGCCGGTGCCGCTGCTGCACCTGCTGCTGCCTGCCGGCCTGCTGCAACAGCCATCAAGGTGTACATGAACGATGGAGACAAGGAGCCAGATTTTGTCATCAAAGTGAGCGCAACACATACAAACTCCGTCACACAAAAGACAGACTTACAAACAGCAGCAGAAGGCTACTACACAGCTGGTCAAAGCAGCAGAGAAGCAGTACAAAGAGCAGTGCCAGCATGCCATTACTTCTGCATACACAAATCGCATGAATGATGACAGCCTGCTTGGAGAGAAAGACATGTGGCAG
>CADDIJ020000628.1:0-117954 GCA_902809745.2 Tetradesmus lagerheimii
GCAACCTGGACGTGCTTGGCTCCACCTTTGGAGTTCAACGACCACCGTCTGGTCCATCCATGCTCCTCTGCTTGATGCAAGTCTGTGCGCAACGCCCATTGCGCGAATAACACATATTATGATGACCTGCTACAGCACAGCACAGCCTGCTACAGCCTTGTCACCTTGAGCTCTGGCACCATCTGGTCAATCCATGTGCCGCTGCTTACTGCAAGCCTGTTGACAACAAATTCTTGCCTGGATACCACAGCACAAACTGCTGCAGCACAGCACAGCCTCCTACAGCACAGCACAGCAGCACAGCTTGCTACAGCCTTGTTACCTTGAGTTCTGGCACCATCTGATCCATCCACGCGCAGCTGCTGATGACCAGCATGAAGGCAACACTCATTGCCTGAATAACACAGCACAGCACACTACAGCCTGCTGCAGCAAGGCCTGCTACAGCCGTTTATCCTGAGCTCTGGCACCAACTGGTCCATCCGTCTGCCACTGCTATCTGCAGCCTGTTGACAACACCCATTGCACCATCAGCACAGCACGACCTGCTACAGCACAGGACAGCATGACCTGCTACAGCCTTGTCACCTTGAACCCGATCGCCATCTGGTCCATCCATGCGCCGCTGCTTACTGCCAGCCTGTTCGCAACACGCAATGCGCCATCAGCACATCAAGGCCTGCTACAGCACAGCACAGCACGACCTGCTACAGCACAACCTGCTACAGCACAGCACAGCACAGCACGACCTGCTACAGCACGCACAGCACAGCACAACACGACCTGCTACAGCCTTGTTTACCTTGAGTCCTGGCACCATCTGGTGCATCCATGTGCCGCTGCTGATGACCAGCTTGTTTGCAGCCACCGTTGCACAAATAACACAACACGACCTGCTGCAGCACAGCACAGCACGGCCTGCTACAGCGCTGTTACCTTGAGTTCTGGCACCATCTGGTCCATCCATGCCCCGCTGCTGATGACCAGCTTGTCAGCGTGGTACGTCTTGTAGTCCGTTGTGACAGCCACGCCCCCATCAGGCAGTGGTGCCCACTCCAGCGCCTGAGCACATGGCACACGCATGCATGAGCTGCGTCAGCAGCTGTGTCGATGAAAGGAGATCCAACAGCAGCAGCAGCGGCGGTGGCAGCGGCAGCACATGATTGCTGCCATCACAGCCACGCTCCCATCAGGCAGCGGACGCCACTCCAGAGCCTGTGAAAGAGCCAAGGACAGCAGCATGTGTTTTTCATGAACAGTCGGTAAAACTACACAACACAGTGGTACGTGACAGCCACGCCCCCATCAGGCAGCGGGCACCACTCCAAGCGCCTGAGCAAACAGCACAAGAAGATAGCAGCTGTGTCAGCAGCTGTGTACATGGAAGGAGACCAAACAGCAGCAGTTAAGTCAGCAGCAATACTTCATCTTGACATTGCATCAACAACACCATCAAGCAGCGGCGCTCATGTCTACCTACACCAAGCGCAGAGTCAGCAGCAGAAAACTCCCACTCCCCGCCTCTGGGTGTTGGACTGGTGCTGTGATTATTATGTTATGGCTGTTGTCTGAATGTAGTGCCTGCTATCTGCAATGCGCCTCTGCCACTGCACTGCAATACACCGGTAGTCTTGTCAACGTACCGCCTCGCCAGTCTTCACATGAGCCCCATGGTACCATGCCCTCAGCACGTGTGCCTGGATCATCTTCTCAGGCTCAACAATGCCACCAGCCGCCTCATACAGCACTGGCATGCCATCTGGCAGCTGCAGGCCTGCAGACAACAGCCACAGCAGCAGCCACAAACTAGGATGACAGTAGCAAAGGTTTGACAATGCCACCAGCCGCCTCATACAGCACAGGCATGCCAGCTGGCACCTGCAGGCCTGCAAACAACAGCCAGTTGCAATATATATGTGGAAAGCGCAGCTGCATGTGGGTGCAGACAACATCTCAGATGGTATGAGCCACCCCAATTGAACACATATTGCAAATGTGACAGAGATCAGATGAGCAGATGTACTGCAGTCAGAGGGTCAGCGATGCCAACGGCACCAGCTGCTCGTACAGGCTTGTTAAAAGGCACCTGCAGGCCTGCAACACCCAAGAGTCACACAGCCGCATGCACAGTCAAACAAGGATCGGCATTGTTTGACACCCACCTGGGAACCTGTCGTTTGCTTGCTGTGCTGTGAGCACCTCATGCGGCAGCTGCTGGTCTACTGCTGTTGCCAGCGCCTGGCTGAAAAGTGGGTCGCCGATGTTGACACAGCCGGTCTGCCAGTACAGCTTCTGCAGGACAGGCAGTGCAATGCAGCGAAGAAGGCAGTACAGCAACTCAGTTAATCAGTAAGGAGCATTGGCGCTCAGCAGTACAACATATAGCATCATACTGCTACAGGCTGGCTGGCTGACACAGCCAGTCTGCCAGTACAGCTTCTGCAGGACAGGCAGTACAATGCAGCGAAGCAGGCAGTACCGCAGTTCAGCACAATTAGTACAGAGCATTGGTGCTCAGCAATACAACATATAACATCTTACTGCTACAGGCTGGCAGCACAACAGGGTGGCGCGAATCAGCACCGCATGCAGCTGCAGCAGAATGAGTTGAGGTCAATTCAGCATGTTATATGGCGTCAGCACCACATGTGTGCTGGCTAGCTGGCTCGCACCTGCTGTGTCTCAGGCTCTACAATACCACTATGCCACATCAGCATGTCGCATGGTAAAACCGTCTCTGTCTCATTGTTTTGGCTGGCTGGCTCGCACCTGCTGTGTCTCGCGCTCTAGGGCTTCGTACATCTCAAACGACTTGCGCAGCAGCGGCACGTATTCTGGCCCCTCCTTGTATGCCATGCGGGTGATGCGAGTCTGGCCATGGTGCGATGACCGCGTGTTGCTGATGCTGTTGAAGCGGTCTAAGCCCAGCACCTGTGGTGGAGCAGTTCTGGGGTTGTTATGATTTGGTGAGTTGGGTGCAGTAGCTACAGCATGTGGAGGTGCTGTTCTGCCATTTCAGCACAAGGGCCTATGCATGTGTGAGCACACATGCGTGCAGTTCAAGGGTGTGTCACGGCGTGAAACAGGGTGCACTGCACTGCTGCGGATTGCTACAATCAGGGCACACGTGTAACATGGGCAGCAAGAAGGTTGAGCAGCAGCTGCCGCAGGAAAGTGCGTAACCGCTCACACCTTAGAGCCCCATCTTGCTAGGTGGTACAGGCAGGCACTGCCGTGAGCTCCGAGACCTATCACAATTGCATCATAACTGCAGGCAAACAAACAGATTGAGTGCATGTCTGCTTGACAAGGGTGTATGGTTTGGCAACAATTGTTGCTGGCAGCCCACTGGGCTGAGCACTACTGCTTGCTGCTGCTGTACCGTTTGGTGGCTTCAGTTGACAGGCTGCGCGTTGCTGCTGCAGATGCGGTCGCAATGATCAGGTTGCAACCAGCCAACTTCAGCATCGAAGATGTCGCTTGCCCACAGAGATGAAGGCAGATGTCGTGAGGAACTCCGAGAGCATGATCCAAGGGACGTGAAAAAGCCAACAATCACAGTAAATGGCTGGAAATAGAGTATCTGAGCCCAGATACACTGGGCAACTCGCAAGAAATGAGAATTGGACGTGCGTGTTACAAACTAGGGCGGGCATGACTGTTCCAGGGGCGTTTGTGCAGCGCGGTGTGGACTATCAGTCTGTGTTGAGGTGGTGTCTAAGTCTGTACCTTTGGCCTGCGTGATCGAGTGGCAACTCCTAACCTGTGCTGCTGGTTGGAGTAGTGAAGCTCTGAATATCTATCAGGTGTGTAAATCAGTTTTGTAAAGGAAATTAGCCTGCCTACGATGCGATTAAGTCTTGATCTGGCACCCCAAAATCACGCACCTGATTCCACGCTAGCGGCAGGCTCGCAGCACAGTTCGAAATGCGCAGTGCATAACATAGAGTGCGCGCTTGCAGGTCTAGGAGCTTTGGGCTCAGCAGCACAGCAGCAGCAGCATGGTGAGTTCTGGGCACTTGGGGGTTGTCTGTTGCTGGGTGTGTGTTGAGCCTTATTGTTCTGCAGCCCCCGTAGAACAACAGCGTGTCCTGCATTTGATTAGGCAGCCGCAGTCTCTGCAACTGGCCTTCAGGTAGAGACTGTGTGACGCAGCAGCAAGGGGTCCCAGACACGCAGCATCTGCAGCGCACTCTGTCAAGGCGACGCAAGGTGTCAGAACTATTCAGTACTGCTGTGTTGTTGGAGATGAACATGGACACAGCTTGAGCAGCTGAGGCATACGCTCCCCTGCATCAATGTGCATGGCAAGCAGCAGGCTGCAGTGAAGAGAAGCATTGCAGAATCAGCAGAACAGCAGCAGAAGCAGCAGTTCCAGTGATACCCAGATGTGGCACAGCATTGACTGAATACAGGCGTGCAGGAAGCACACTGAGCGAAGCAAAGCGCAATGCTGCAGCTATGTGGCTAGCATGGGCCCCATTCTGCTTTGCATCAACACTGTATAAATGAAACCAGGCACGCCATGTATGGGACCACTGCTTGTGCTGGTGCAAATGCGCACCAACCATGTAGCGCAGTTGCTGCTTTGTGCGTCAGTCAGTGCATCACTCAGTGCATCAGTCAGTGCGAGTGACAGTACCATCATCGCAGCAGTGCAACAGCAGCAGCAGCAGCAGCAGCAGCGGCACCAGCGACTGCCATAGCAGCAGCCTGTTTGGCTGTGATGTCCACAGCAGTGTGCACCCCACACCTGATGTTGTGTTCTAGCAGTTGCTTTGGCAACACAACCAGATGTGCACACCACGTAGCAGTTCTTGCTACAGCTACAGCAAAAGGGTACATTGACCATACCACTGTGAGTCGTGTTACCTATTGCCCGGTTTGCGCAGCCGTGTGGAGTGTAGCTCACTATGAGGCTTTCCCGCATCGCGATATCATACCATTGCGCTGCTGCTGCTGTGCTGCTGCTGCTCTATCCGTTCTTTTGTGACCAGGCTCTCCAACGCCTTGCGGCGCCGTTCCTGGAGTGGGCTGCCACTGCTAGGCTTTCCAACATCCCATACCTTTGCTCTGCTATCTCATACCTTTGCTCTGCTGTTGCTGGTTCTGTTCTTCTTTGCGCAGGCTCTCCAACGCCTTGCGGCGCCGTTCCTGGAGTGGGCTGCCACCCGCTACCAGGCACGCCTCGCCACCAACCTCAAAAAGTACGGCCTGCGTTATGACGACCTGTACGACCCCATGATGGACCTGGTGAGAACTTTGGTGTGAAGTCTGCCTGTGCACAGGAAGTTCACACTCTGAAGTTTGCGGCCAGCAGCTGGATAGCTGGGGCGACAGAGTGTTGTTGGCGATTGCGGGGAGTAGCAGCAGCAGCTGGCAACAGCAGTAGCAGCCGCAGGCAACAGCAACAGCGGCAAGGACTGCAGTGGTTGCAGAGCAGCTATCAGCAGCGCAAGCCAGCAGCAGCAACAGATCGTACGTTCTAACATCTGCTGCTGTGTGCATGTTGTCCAGAAAAAAACAGAAGTCTGCGCTGCAACGCCTGCTGGGCACCCAAGCAACCAGCCACTGCCAGGAGTGCTTGCATTGTTACAAAGCACTGTTATTGTGTTGTCATGTAACAGGACGTTGCCGAGGCGCTGCGCCAGCTGCCTGATGAGGAGATTGTTGCGCGTAACGCGCGCCTGAAGCGTGCCATGGACCTGAGCCTGAAGGGGACAGTGCCGCCTGAGGAGTGCTTACATTGTTACATAACACTGTTATATTGTTGTCATGGTGTTGTCACGTAACAGGACGTTGCCGAGGCGCTGCGCCGGCTGCCTGATAAGGAGATTGTTGCGCGCAACGCGCGCCTGAAGCGTGCCATGGACTTAAGCCTGAAGGGGACTTTCCTGCCAGAGGAGCTGCAGGCAGTGCAGACGCCCTTCCAGCACTACATCCAGGTACATGATTGGTTTAAGATTTGAGATCTGCTGTGCTGTTGTTCATGCGCTTGGCGCGCATGATTGGCTGTGGATCGGATGTCTTCATGTAGCGAGTGCGTTGGGGTCTTGTGCTCTGCCAGTTGCGTGCGGATGTTTCGGTGTTGTGTAGGCTTTTATGTTGCGCTTGCTTGCCATTGTTGACCGCCGTCACTGCCTTGCTAATAGCATTCATGCTGCTGCTGCTGCTGCTGCTGCTGCTGCTGTTTCTGTGTTTCTTTGTTTCCGTGCTGCTGCAGCCTCTGCTGAAGGAGATCAAAGCTGAGAGGCACGAGCGTGCACAGCTGGGGGCCTTCGCACCATACCAGCGCACCATCCCATAAGCTGCTCGCATCAGCTGCAGTTGGGACTAGCAATGATCTATCTGGGCATGGTAGCGAGAAGTGCTTTGGAGTGTTGTGTTACGTTTGGCTGGCATGCCATGCATGAGCTGGAAGCCGCTGTGGCACAGCAGCTGCTGGAGTTGTTTCTGCGTGACAGCAGCAGGTGGTGCAGGTTGAATCCAAAGCATGCCTCTGGCTTATCAACTTTATACAAATGTGTGGATTCCCGTGAACAAGGATCCCTTGTTCAAGATGGTGGCGACAAATTGTTTATGAGCCTGCCCGTCTACAGAGGAGTGTTCAGGCCCTGGCATCCCAGCTAGCCCAGCAGCTAGTAGCTGCAGTGCTGTGGACTGCAAAGACGACTGCTTGTGGTCTTTGCTTATGATGGCTGCATGCAGTTGTTTCTATGATTGGTTGCTGGCATGGGTGCGTGGCCTGGGAAATGTTGGCAAGCAGCTTGGTAACGGTCGCTGTATTTTTTCTTGCGCAGCGAATCTGCAGCTGGTGGTCGGCCAGTGAGGCACTAGCTAGGGTTGTGAGAAGCTGCGTTGCCTCAGAGCATGTCGATCCGGTGACTTATCTGACCGTTCACAGAAACACAGCATACGGGTAAGGAGTTTTGCCGTATCGGAGCCGGCGTAGCGCGTTAGTATGCGACCGAAACTAGACCACAAACCTCCAAGGTTGAAATTTGAAAGCGACAGTGACAGAGATCGCTCGAAAGAACCACACAAAAGCTCACCACTCACGCCTTGAGTACTGCACAGCGCATTTCACTGTTCAAGTTTGCAAAGCTTGCCAAGTTTGGGCCTGACGCATTTGCACCTACCCGTAGCCCGTCCGTGATCCACCATCATGCAAACGTGATCGAACACTTCATATACGCTCATTTATATCATGCAGCTTGTCCAACAGCAGCTGCGGACGGCAGCCCTGCCAACCACAGGAGCAGCAAACACCAACTTGCTACAGGACATCAGCAGACTCATCACACTGCACCGCAGTGGCCACAGCAGCTCTAGCGTAGCGAAGGGCTTCAGAAACTACCTCTCTACGGTAAGCATCAGCTTGCTGTGCGTCTCTGCAAGCAGCAGCAACATCAGCATGCATCTGCTGCTGTGCGCTGTGCCCCAGCACAGCATGACTCACGCACATGCCAATCAGCAGATAACAACAAACCTGATTTCTCTTGCACACCCGTCCATACACAGGCTCTGGAGCTCTGTAATGCTGATGAAGAGGCTGCAGCGCATGCCAGCAGCAGCAAGCGCAGGCGTGTTGATGCGCTGCTACCTGCACCTGGCCAGGTGCTGAGGTGAGCCAGCAAAACATGCACAGCATGGCAAAGATCTTGACAGCAGGTAGCGGCAAAGCCCCTGGGACTCAGTACACATCGCGCCCTGTGCGTGACAGCACAGCGCAGCACACCACGTTGCAGACCACGCAGCCATGCTGCCAGCATATTTTGAAGGCTTGCGGCAAGATACTAGCAGCACAGCATTGTACACGTGCACACATGTGCGGCAGCTGTTACCAATCAGCTGCAGCAATGCCACTGTGCAGCGTAGGAAGGAAATAGTCCTTCATACCTCACCATGCTGCTGGCAGTGAAGCGCTCATGCAGCAGGTGTGTTGGAGCATGATGCATGCTGCTGCTTCTGCTGCTGCTGCTGCTGCTGCGTTCGTCTGCTTGCAGGAGCCTACAAACCTCACGTGGCAGCCAGCTGCAGCCCAACCGCTCCACCACAGCTCGCAGGAACAAGACGCGTGCACAGCAGCAAATCCTGCAAGCCCACCACCAACAGCTGCTGGCCCACCACCAACAGCTGCTGGCCCACCACCAACAGCTGCTGGCCCAACAGCAGCAGCAGCAGCAGCAGCAAGCAGTGAGCACCAGTTTGCTGCCTAGCAGCACTGCTGCAGCAGGTGATGCTGCTGTTGTACACCTTACCAAGAGCACTACCAACAACGCTCCAGCAACACCAACTCCAGCAGCGTCAGCAGCAGCAGCAGCACCAGCAGTTAGCGCTGACACAGTTGACCCAACCAACCCAAGCACCACCGCTGCTGCCCCCACCACAGCACCTCCTGCAATCACCTCCACGTCTGAACCAGCAGCAGTAGGTTCGGTGCCAGCGCTGTCGTCTGCAAGAGATGCAGCACATCCCACAGCAGCTCAAACAGCAACAGCAGGACCTGCAGCAGCAGCAGCGGCAGCAGCAGCGTACAGCCACACTCAGCGCCGCAAGCTGCTGACAAAGCAGGCTCGCAAGGCCTTCAAGCATGCTGCTGGCTTCTCTGCTGTTGCTGCAGCGCTCGGCAGCAACGCACAGCGCGCTGGTGCTCCTGCTAGCGCTGTGGGTGTGCTGCCAGCAAAGGCAACTGGCAGTGCAGTTGGTGTGCTGGCAGCACCTGCAGGAGAGGGTGAACAGCAGCAGCAGCAGCCGCAGGAAGCACATGACGAGCTGCAGCTGTCAACGAGCTATATGCTGCTGTGCGGAGATGAGGACCACTTGCAGGACAACACAACAGCATCACCATCACCACCCGCAGCAGCAGTGGCAGCAGAAGCAGGCGATGCAGCCGCTCCAACCGCCGCACCAGCAGCAGCAGCAGCAGCAGTAGCAAACCCAGACGCATGCCGTTCTGCTGCAGCAAGCAGGGAGGTTCTTCTACTCAAGCGCAAAAGGTGGGTTGTTTGCTTGCAAAATGTGTTTTGGCGATTCTGTGTGCTTGCTGTGCTGTTTGCACCACAGTATCTAATGGTTAGGCAAGTAAAGATATGCGGTGGTGAACACCTCTTGCAATCTGCAGCATGCTCTCTTTGATGCGAGGTGCCAGGACTAACCATGTTTTGCCCCGTATGTAGTAACCCGTGTTAGCAAGTCTGATCCTGCAAGCAGTCTGATCCTGCCGCTGCTGTCATTCGCAGGGAGCTGGCATCACTAGCAACCAGCCGCTGCAGCATCTGCGTATCTAGCAGCATCACCAGCATCACGCCCGGCAGCGACGACAGTACCAACAGCAGCAGCACAAGCTGCAGCTGCAGTGACAGAGCTCTCCAAAAGCTGCTAACTGTGAAGATGATGGCAGCAGCAGACAGGCAGGCACGGCTGAAGCTCCAGCTGACTGCAGAAGCATCAGCAGGAGCTGTTGCTGCAGCTGCTGCGGCAGTGAAGGCGGCACGCTGGGGCAGCGGCATAGCGGATGCAGCAGCACTGTCTAAGGTGCGGCTTGGGAGCTGTTGGGTGTGTGTATCGTATTTAGCACGTGCATGCACACAGGGACTACCATGGACATTGATGAAACGTCCCTCTGGTTAATGACTTGTTTCGCTTCCTTGTGGTTGTCCTGCACTTAGGATGGCCTGCATGATTGCTGCTTGCCGCATGCATTGGGAGGGGTGGTCACAGTATCCGCGCTCTCACTTGATGCTGCCAACGCCAAGCAGCACGCCATCGACCATCACATGAATCGTGAATCGTGTGGAGACCATGTTGTTCTGTGTGTGTTGCATCCCGCAGGCCAAGGCACAGGTGGTGGAGCGCAACTGCCGCCTGGACAGGACAGATGCGCTGCTTGAGTGGCACAAGGTGCGCAAAGCTATCCACAGGCGCTTGTGCAAATCCAGTGCAATCGAGTGCAATAGGTCTCAGCTTGAGGGTGCCACGCATGACGATGCAGCTGTGTTCAGCTTTGCTGGCTGCAAGTTATAAACTGATTACATATGTCCTGCAAGCCGTGCTATCTGTGTTGACCATGTTTGACCACCGTTTGACCGCCGTCTGTGTTGACCATGTTTGACCACGGTTTGACCGCAGGCCGAGGCAGCAGAGCGTCAGCGGCGCCGTGAGGAGGCAGCAGCAGCACGCCTGTCAGCGCTCAAGAACGCAAGCCTGCCAGAATACCTGGCACTGCTGCGGCAGGCCAAGAATGGAAGGCTGCAGGAAGTGCTTGGACAGACGGACGCGTGCCTGCGGCAGCTTGCTGAGAAGTTGGGAGTGGCAGGTGAGGGAGGTGTTTGAGTTCATGGGTGTATGTATGCCTGCAACCACCATCAGTTTATGCTGCTGCAGTGCTTTTTTGTGTATTTAGATGTGTATGTGCATCTTGGTGTGTCAAGAACGCAAGCCTGCCAGAATACCTGGCGCTGCTGCGGCAGGCAAAGAATGGCAGGCTGCACGACGTGCTGGGTCAGACAGACGCGTGCCTGCGGCAAGGCTGGGGGTGGCAGGTGAGCGTGATGTTTCACCTCATGGGTGTACGCTTGGGACCTCCATCACTATATGGTGCTGCAGTGCTATTCTTTGTATGTTTTTTATGTATGTGTGTGTCGCGTTGTGTCAGGAGCGCAAGCCTGCCGGAGTATCTAGCGCTGCTGCGAAGAATGGCAGGCTGCAGGAGGTGCTGGGTCAGACGGACGCGTGCCTGCGGCAGCTTGCTGAGAAGTTGGGAGTGGCAGGTGAGCTTGGTGTTTGACCTCATGAGTGTATGCATGCCTGCGACCACCATCAATGTATGGTGCTGCAGTGCATCCTTTGTATATTTCTTTGTATACTTCATTGTATAAGGGCTTCTCCGTGTGTCAAGAACGCAAGCCTGCCAGAGTACCCAGCGCTGCTGCGGCAAGTCGAGAACGGCAGGCTGCAGGAGGTGCTCGGGCAGACAGACGCGTGCCTGCGGCAGCTTGCTGAGAAGTTGGGGTGGCAGGTGAGCGTGGTGTTTGACCTCATGGGTGTATGCCTGCGACCACCATCAGTTTCTGGTGCTGCAGTGCTATTCTTTGTACACTTTTTTTGTATATGTGCGCCTCGTTGTGTAAAGAACGCAAGCCTGGCAGAATACCTGGCACTTCTGCGGCAGGCCAAGAATGGCAGGCTGCAGGAGGTGCTTGGGCAGACAGACGCGTGCCTGCGGCAGCTTGCAGAGAGTCTGGGAGTGGCAGGTGGGCCTCTGAGGTGCTTGACTTCAGGTCAAGAAGTTCATGGGCGTGTGCCTGCGACAGCAAGCAGGTTATGGTGCTGCTATTTTGGGTCAGACGGGCACATGCCTGCGGCAGCTGGCTGAGAATTTGGGAGTGTCAGGTGATCCTCTGAGGTGCTTTGTCCCATGCTCATGGGCTCATGCCTGCGACAGCAAGTAGGGCATCGTGCGCTGTTCTTTGTGTTTCCTTTATGCTTACTGATGTTCGGGCTGATAGGTTTGCATCCCATCATGCTGTTTGTCTATGGCTGCCGATGTACATGGCTGATTGCTGCTTGCTGGCCCGTCCCCTTGCTGCAGATGGTGATGAGCCCTCCAGCAGCGATGCTGCTGCTGCAGATGCTGCTGTTGCTGCTGCTGCTGGTGCCAGCGGTGATAACGCTGGCGGTGTGCTTGACAGCAGTGCTGCATGGATCAAGCTCGCAGCGCAGCTGCCTGCGGACATTCAGCAGCAGCCTAGCATGGTCAAGGGAGGGCAGCTGCGCGAGTACCAGATGCAGGTGAGACTAGCATGCATACATAACTGCATGGCAGCAGCTTGTTGAAAGCGAAACAGCACTGCCGACATTCAAAAGCAGCCCAGCATGGTCAAGAGAGGGCAGCTGCGCGAGTACCAGATGCAGGTGAGAGCAGCATGCTTGTGAAGTAGCATGGCCGCAGCTTGTTGGAAGGATGACAGCAGTGCAGAGTGCAGTGCACAGGTTGGAGGAAAGCGCTTTCAAGTGGTGAAAAGCAGCTGCCTGCAGACATACAAAAGCAGCCCAGCATGGTCACAGGAGGCAGCTGCGCGAATACCAGATGCAGGTGAGAGCAGCATGCTTGTGAAGTAGCATGGCCGCAGCTTGTTGGACGGATGACAGCAGTGCAGAGTGCAGTGCACAGGTTGGAGGAAAGCGCTTTCAAGTGGTGAAAAGCAGCTGCCTGCAGACATACAAAAGCAGCCCAGCATGGTCACAGGAGGCAGCTGCGCGAATACCAGATGATGGTGAGAGCAGCATGCTTGTGAAGTAGTATGGCCGCAGCTTGTTGGAAGGATGACAGCAGTGCAGAGTGCAGTGCACAGGTTGGAGGAAAGCGCTTTCAAGTGGTGAAAAGCAGCTGCCTGCAGACATACAAAAGCAGCCCAGCATGGTCACGGGAGGCAGCTGCGCGAATACCAGATGCAGGTGAGAGCAGCATGCATATGCAGCTGCACAGCAGCAGCTTGTTGAAAGGATGCCAGCAGTGCTGAGTGCAGTGTACAGGTTGGGGAAAACGTTTCAAGTGGTGAAAAGCAGCTGCCTACAGACATCCAACAGCGCCCTGCCCATACTGATTCCCTGTTCTGTCCCTGCCGTTTGCTGTGTGGCGCCAGGGTCTGCGCTGGCTGGCGGGGCTGACTCAGCCCTACCCATCAACATCATCATCATCAACATCACCCTGTCGCCATTCACGTTTTCAACTTGCCTGCGCTGGCAATTGCTTGCCTTCTGTCGCAGGGTCTGCGCTGGCTGGTGGGGCTGACTCAGCGGGGGCTGAACGGCATCCTGGCTGACGACATGGGCCTGGGCAAGACACTGCAGGTGAGCACTTGCTTATAACCTCAGCCTAATGCTGGTATGCCGCCGTGCTGACCATTTGAAGCATCTCTGTATGCAATATGTGGTGCTTCTGCCTGTCGCAGGTCATCTCCTTGGTGTGCCACAGGTGGAGGTGCACTTGCTTATAGGCTATGGTTTATTGCCTGCGTCATGCTGTCTGGCTGATGTGCTGCTGTTGCCTGTCAGCTATTGCTGATGCGCAGTGTCACTACCTAGAAGCTTTTCTAAATGCAATGTGTGCTGTTTGTTTGCCTGTTGTTGCCTGCCGCAGGTCATCTCCATGGTGTGCCACAGCGTGGAGGTGCAGCAGTGCACCAGCCCCTTCCTGATCGTGTGTCCTGCCTCAGTACTGAGCAACTTGTGTGTTGCGTCAGGGTGTTGCACAGGATGAACAGGATGAACACAGTACCATTGCCACCAGCCAGTAACATGTGTTTGCTGTGCATGCCTGCCGCAGGTCATCTCCATGGTGTGCCACGGAGTGGAGGTGCAGCAGTGCACCAGGACCTTCCTGATCGTGTGCCCTGCCTCAGTGCTGAGCAACTGGTGTGTCTTCGTCATTGTGTCAGTGTGTCAGGGTGTACAAGGGTGTTGTGCGCGTGCAGGATGGGCACAGTGCAAACGCCGCCATCATGGTATGATCCCCAAACATGTGTACGCTATGTCTGCCTGCCGCAGGTCATCTGCATGGTGTGCCACAGCGTGGAGATGCAGCAGTCTGCCAGTCCCTTCCTGATCGTGTGTCCTGCCTCAGTGCTGAGCAACTGGGCCAACGAGCTGCAGCACTGGGCACCTGACCTGTCAGTGGTGCAGTACAGGGGCAGCGCAGATGCACGAGAGGAGATCTACAGAAGACAGGTGAGCTCAAAGATTTGAAAAGGGCTGTTGCTGTGAGCTGGGTGATCTTGAATTACAGGGGCAGCGCAGACAGACGAGATGAGATCTACAGAAGACAGGACGGCTGCTGCTGTTGCGATGGCTGCAGCACTGGGCGCCTGACCTGTCAGTGGTGCAGTACAGGGGCAGCGCAGACGCACGAGAGGAGATATACAGAAAACAGGTGAGCTTTAAGATTTGAAAAGCGCTGTTGCTGTGTGCTGGGTGCTATTGAAGTACAGGGGTGCGCAGACGCATGAGAGGAGATCTACAAAAGACAGGTTGGTGGGCGTCTGCTGCTGTTGATTCGACTGATGCTTGACCAGCCGTACATGTCCGTCCTCGTGTACATATTGCAGCCAGTGCGCGTTGTTGTCTTACATGACTGCAACTTGACACTTAGCCTGGCAGCCACGGCAAAGCGCGTTTGTTGTGCGTGCACAAAATGCACTTGTGCTGCTGACCACATGTGGCTGCTGTTTTTATGCAGCACCTCAACAGCTGTGCATCTCCCATACTGTTTTGTGCACGCAGGTGCCCAACAAGCACTTCAATGTGCTGCTGACCATGTACGAGCTGCTGTTTTCATGCAGCACCTCAACAGCTCTGCACATGACGCACCTTGCTGTGTGTGCAGGTGCGCAAGAAACACTTGAACGTGCTGCTGACCACGTATGAGCTGCTGATCTCATGCAGCAACTTACACCAGTCCCGCATGCATATGTCGCACTTTGTTGTGTTTGCAGGTGCGCAAGAAGCACTTCAACGTGCTGCTGACCACGTATGAGCTGCTGACCACATTCAGCAATCCAAAAGCTTTGCATTGTACATACTTTGTTGTGTGTGCAGGTGCGCAAGAAACACTTGAACGTGCTGCTGACCACGTATGGGCTCCTGATCTCATGCAGCAACTTAAACCAGTCCCGCATGCATATGTCGCACTTTGTTGTGTTTGCAGGTGCGCAAGCTTCAACGTGCTGCTGACCACGTATGAGCTGCTGACCACATTCAGCAATCCAAAAGCTTTGCATTGTACATACTTTGTTGTGTGTGCAGGTGCGCAAGAAACACTTGAACGTGCTGCTGACCACGTATGGGCTCCTGATCTCATGCAGCAACTTACACCAGTCCCGCATGCATATGTCGCACTTTGTTGTGTTTGCAGGTGCGCAAGAAGCACTTCAACGTGCTGCTGACCACGTATGAGCTGCTGACCACATTCAGCAATCCAAAAGCTTTGCATTGTACATACTTTGTTGTGTGTGCAGGTGCGCAAGAAACACTTGAACGTGCTGCTGACCACGTATGGGCTCCTGATCTCATGCAGCAACTTAAACCAGTCCCGCATGCATATGTCGCACTTTGTTGTTGTGTTGCAGGTGCGCAAGAAGCGCTTCAACGTGCTGCTGACCGTATGAGCTGCTGACCACATTCAGCAATCAAAAGCTTTGCATTGTACATACTTTGTTGTGTGTGCGGGTGCGCAAACACTTGAACTTGCTGACCACGTATGGGCTCCTGATCTCATTCAGCAACTTACACCAGTCCCGCATGCATATGTCTCACTTTGTTGTGTTTGCAGGTGCGCAAGAAGCACTTCAACGTGCTGCTGACCACGTATGAGCTGCTGACCACATTCAGCAATCCAAAAGCTTTGCATTGTACATACTTTGTTGTGTGTGCAGGTGCGCAAGAAACACTTGAACGTGCTGCTGACCACGTATGGGCTCCTGATCTCATGCAGCAACTTACACCAGTCCCGCATGCATATGTCGCACTTTGTTGTGTTTGCAGGTGCGCAAGAAGCACTTCAACGTGCTGCTGACCACGTATGAGCTGCTGATGTCGGACGCTGACAGGGCGCGCCTGGTCAAGATCAAGTGGGCAGGCATTGTGGTTGACGAGGGCCACAGGTGGGTGTGGTGGAAGCTCGCTTCACAAACATTTGACAAACTGAGCCAGAGCACACAATGCATGTAAAGCAGCAAAGCGCCTGACTCTTTGGGCGCAATCAAATCCTGCACATGTCACCTGCATGCCTGCGCTCCTGCTTGCCAGACGTCTGCCACCTTGCTGCTCCCCATGTTAACAGAATACTATCTCAGCTGTAGTGACTGGCTCCTTCCTGCTGCTTTGTGCTGCAGGCTGAAGAACGCAGACTGCAAGTTGGCGCAGCAGCTCAGGGGCTACAACAGCAGGAGCAGGCTGCTGATCACAGGTGGGAGCAGCTGCCGTGCCTTGCTTGCTGGACAGTGCCTGCCTGCCGTTTCATGCCCTTGCTGCCCGCAATTTTTATAAGGTGCCTGGGCATGCAGCGCATGTGGAAGCACACAATACACTACGTGCAGCCCCATGCCAACTCTGAAGTGAACCAGCTTGTATGCCCTGGTCACTGCTGTTACGCATGCATGTCTGCTGTTGCCTGCACATATTGCTCCAATTGCAGCATGCTATACCTGAGCTATGCAATAAGACCCTTGTTACTGCCTGTGACACCCGTATGTCTGCAGCTGCCTGCAGGCACGCCGCTGCAGAACAAGCAGTGCAATTGAAAGCAAACACAAGCTACTACTTGTAGCCCCATCCCCACTCTCAAGTGAACCAGCTTGTACGCCCTACTTACCGCTGTGACGCCTGTATGTGAACACAAATTTCGCTGCTGCTTGCAGGAACTCCGCTGCAAAACAAGCTAAGTGAGCTGTGGGCGCTGCTCAACTTCGTCATGCCCGACGTGTTCAGCAGCGCCGACGACTTTGACAGCTGGTTCGGAGCACCGCTGCAGGCCATCAAGTGAGTCCCGCAGTGTTAGGCAGATGCAGATCCTATCTTGGTTCCAGTTGTACTTGACTGACCGGGTGTCTGCAGCATTCCAATAGGCGTGTTCAGCAGCGCTGACAACTTTGACAGCTGGTTTGGAGCACTGCTGCAGGCCATCAAGTCAGTCCTGCAGTGTCATTTGTAGCATGCAAAGGCCAATCTTATCGCGCCGCAAGGTGTATTCATTACGCAGACTGATTGTGTGCGTATGCAGCATTTCGATGCAGGCATCAAGCCGCACTGTGGGTGGGGTGGAATGAAGGATATTTGTGCCTGCTTGTGAAGCCCAGAACCTGGTCTGTCTGGTTGCTGTGCCGCACAGCTGCCGGCTCTTCTGCACCTGGGTGTGATGTTGCCTGCTCAACTCAGCTGTGGGCATGGCCTCAACAGGCAATTGAGTGACAATGTGTCTTCCTGCTTTTCTTGCTGCAGGGCTGCTGGATCTGCTGCACCCGGTGTGATACTGCCTGCTCAGCTGTGTGCCATGTCTCAACAGGCATTTGAGTGACACTGTGTCTGCCTGCTTGTGTCGCTGCAGGGCTGCTGGCTCTGCTGCCGCGAACGCTGCTGGCTCAGCTGCTGAAGCATCCATGCTCAACCAAGAAGAGTACCTGCTGGTCACAAACAGGTGCGGCAGCAGCTCACAACAGACACAGCCATGCACGTACATGCTTGCACTCAGCCAGTTTTGGTGGTTGTCCATTCTCAATCAAGAAGAGTACCTGGTGGTCACAAACAGGTGCGGCAGCAGCTTACAACAGACACGGCCATGGCCTATATCCTTGAAAAGCAATGGCGTATTGCGACTGGCTGCAGCTACTGTTGAGATAAGTTCGGACTATTGTTGACTCTTTTTTGTCGTATTACATGGAAAGCGACGCGTTGCGGGCTCTTCACCCTGCATCAGGCTTCAATCCTGTGAACACGGACAGAATCAACAAATACTCGCCATCAGAAGCACACAACAACAGGGTGCAGGTTTTTGGGTGAGGTCACTGGCCATGTTGCCAGTGGCTCGAACCCCGTACAATACTGCACTGCAAAAGCAAACCATGAGGTCTTGATGATGAACACAGGGTGAGAGCCACTGGCAACATGGCCAGTGACCTCACCCAAAAACGGCCAGTCAGTGACTGGTCTTTACTAAGAATGACCCCAGGTTCCTGCCTTTTGTGAACGCAACAATTGCTCTCTCTGAAACCTCAGCATGCAGATCTCCACCGCCAACATCATATGCACCCCGCAGCAACTGTTGCAGCCGCAGCTCAGGTATGAGTTGTGCATACGGCACCACCATGACAGGCCATGCGCCTATATGCTTGCACTTAGCCAGGTTTCTGATGATTGTCTATGCTCAACCAAGAGGAGTACCTGCTGGTCACAAACAGGTGCGGCAACAGCTGATGATAGTCACAGCCATGCACGAGTATGCTTGCAATCAACCAGGTTTGATGAGGCTTCCAGGCTCAATCAAGAAGCGTACCCGCTGGCCACAAACAGGTGCGGCGACAGCTCATGATAGACACAGCCATGCGCGTAACACGTGGTATATGCTTGCAATCAGCCAGGTTGTTATGGTTGATTATGCTCAACCAGGAGGAGTACCTGCTGGTCACAAACAGGTGCGGCAGCAGCTCATAATAGACACAGCCATGCGTGTATTTGCTTGCACTCAGCCAGGCATTGATGGTTGTCCATGCTCAACCAGGAGGAGTGCCTGCTGGTTATAAACAGGTGCGGCAACCCCGTCTGACACTCCAACAGCACGCAAGTGCTGTTGCAAAAGCGCTTACGCAAGCCGAGATGCCAGCGTGACTTCTGCATGCTGCAATCAAGTGCATGCACAGCTACGTGCAATGCTGCATGCGTGTTGCGTTGACAATGACATGTACCTGCGCTGCTCGTGTGTCTGTCGTTGGTTGGCCATGCAGGCTGCATGCCGTGCTGCGCCCCTTCATGCTGAGGAGGCTCAAGGAGAGCGTGGCTCCCGAGCTGCCACAAAAGGTGGGCACTAGTTGGGACGCGGCTGTGCGGATCGCTGATGTCATGGCCAAGATGTAATGGCCAGTTGTGGTGCCTCCGTGGCTGCCACTCCCCTGCAATTATGCACTGTGCTGAACTGCAGGGTTGTCCCGTCAGTGCTGCTAACCACGTGGCATGATATTCAAATAAACCTTGTGCCTTGCTGTAGAATTGTCTTTGTGGCAGTCCGAGGTGGTGCTGCGTTGCCGGCTGGGCCCGTACCAGTCAGGGCTGTACGATCTGGTCAAGAGCAAGCTGAGGCCAACTGCAACCCTTCCACACTAAGCGTCCACAGCGTGCTCACACACTCTGCGCTGCCGTGTCCTGCGTTTCAACCTTTGCACAATATGCATATGCAGTTCGAAATGGTGCTGCGTTGCCGGCTGGGCCCGTACCAGTCAGCGCTGTGTGACCTGGTCAAGAGAAAGCTGCGGCCAACTGCAACCCTCCCAAACTTGAAATCCACAGCCTCCTCACACGTTTTGCGCTGCCGTGTCCCTCGTTGCAACCTTTGTGCGACATGCATATGCAGTCCGAGGTGGTGCTGCGTTGCTGGCTAGGGCCTTATCAGTCAGCACTGTACGACTTGGTCAAGAGTAAGCTGCGTGAGGAGGATGGGGGTGGGGCTGGAGTGAAGGGCATCAACAACACAGTCATGGAGCTGCGCAACATCTGCAACCACCCAACGCTCAGGTGCGTTATATGCTTACTCCGCATGCTTGGGTGTGCTGCAATGGCAGCAGCACTCATGCCTCTGGCTGTGGCTGCTGCTCGGCAGTCATATAGTTTTCTGTTGTTCGCAACTCAGCCAGCCTCTCGACACCGCTGTGCTTGAAAGCTGCCGTCATCAAGGTGTGGTGCATGCAGGATCTTCTAAGTTTCCTGCAAAGCACATCACTCCTGTGCTTCCACTGTTGTTGCTTGTCGTGCTGCAGCAAGCTGCACCCTGACTTAGGAGACGACCTGCTGCAGCGGCAGCCCCTGCTGCTGTCACACGTAATCTTCAGCTGCCTGCTGCTGAGCAACTTCCTGTGATTCCACTGTTGTTGCTCCTCTTGTGCTGCAGCAAGCTGCACCCAGATTTCGGATAGCACCCGCTGCAGCGGCAGCCCCTGCTGCTTTTACACGTCATCTTTGGCTGCATGCTGCTGAACAAGCCCCTGTGCTTCCACTGTTGTTGCTTGTGGTGCTGCAGCAAGCTGCACCCTGACTTTGGAGAAGACCTGCTGCAGCGCCAGCCCGCCAGCAGCAGCGGCGTGAGGCTGCCTGCAGTGCTGCGGCTGTCCTGCAAGGTCGACCTACTAGACCAGGTGAGCCAGAAGGTTGTTTGTCTGTAACCGCTATATGATGGGTAGACAGCTGTTTGAATTGCATGCGACAACTATCCTGCAAGGTGGACGTGCTGGACCAGGTGAGGCTTGCGTGGTGGTCAATAACAGTTATCTGATGGGTAGACAGCTGTTTGAACTGCCTGCAGTGCTGCGGCTGTCCTGCAGGTGAGCCAGAAAGTTGTTTGTCTGTAACTTTTGTATGATGGGCGGAAAGCTTCTTGAAGCATGCGACAGCTGTCCAGCAAGGTGGACCTGCTGGACCAGGTGAGCTAGTGTGTTGGTCAGCTGTTATCTGGGGGGTGGGCAGCTGTTTCAAATGTCTTGACAGCTGTCCTGCAAGGTGAACCTATTCGCCAGGGCCACTTGCGTAGCGGCCACCGCGTGCTGCTGTTCTGCACCACGACGCTTGACCCGCCATACCTGCCCTCCGGTGCATCTGTTGCATGTGTTTGCAGTTGCTGACTCGCCTGGCAGCTGGCATTCACCGCGTGCTGCTGTTCTGCATCATGACGCTTGACCCTACAAAACCGCTCTCGGGTGCTTCCTCAACTGATTACAGGTGCTCACTCGCCTAGCGGCTGGCGGCCACCGCGTGTTGCTGTTATACACCATGACACTTGATCCAATCAACGCACTCTGGGATGCTTCTCAAATGACTGCAGGTGCTGACGCGCCTGGCAGCTGGCGGCCACCGCGTGCTGCTGTTCTGCACCATGATGCTGGAGTCCACATATGCGCTATCATCAACATATGCGCTCTCGGGTGCTTTTCCATGACTGCAGGTGCTGACTCGCCTGGCTGCTGGCGGCCACCGCGTGCTGCTGTTCTGCTCCATGACGTGTTGACCCGACATACCCGTTATCTAGTGCTGCCTCGAATGGTTGCAGGTGCTAACCCGCCTAGCGGCTGGCGGTCACCGCGTGCTGCCGTTCATACTGTGACGCTTGACCCGCCATACCTGATCTCCGGTGCATCTATTGCATGTGTTTGCAGGTGCTGACTCGCCTAGCGGCTGGCGGCCACCGCGTGCTGCTGTTCTGCACCATGACGCGTGTGCTTGATGCCTTGGAGGACTACTGCGCGTGGCGTGGTTGGGAGTGGGAGCGGCTGGACGGCAATACCGGCGGTCAGGAGAGGGCAGACGCGATAGCACGCTTCAACAACCCAGGTGAGCAGACGATATCAGTTCTGCTGCTGTTGATTGGAGGTTTGCGACAGCTGAAAGGGAGTATGACCCTTGCACCACATGGCGGTCACAACATAATGAGGCAGGGCATGTATCTGCAGGTGAGTGCTTGATAGCAGACGGTTGTTGTTTGTGTGATGTCTTGGAGGACTACTGCGCGTGGCGCGGTTGGGAGTGGGAGCGCCTTGATGGCACCACAGGTGGCTAGTAGGTGGCAAAGGCAATACCTTGCGTCACGTGATCTGATCACCTGATCACCCAGACGACCACTTGCCCCGTGAGGATGGGTTTGTGTGTTGTTTATGCTGAATGAAAGACCATAACTTGCAGGACGAGAATGAGGCAGCCTGGCGAGCAGCACTTTGTGGCCAGGAGCACGCAGCGCCCAAAGCACCAGGTTGCCTGCTTTGTGCTTAATTTGCTGCTTGCGCCTGCCACGTTGCTGCTGCTGCTGCTGCTGCAGGCTCTGGCGTGTTCCTGTTCATGCTGAGCCTGCGTGCTGGTGGCGTGGGGCTCAACCTGCAGGCAGCAGACACAGTCATCATGTACGACAGGTGCGCACAGATCTCTGGTGCTTTAACCCTTAGTCACTTTTGAAAAAGGGGTCATATATGACCCAGTGTACCCTTTTGTGGTTTAGGGGGGGCAGACAGACCCGAATCGGGCTGGGACTTTTGTATGTTATTGCCAGCAGTCAGTGCTACAACCCTGTCACGTGGGGTTATGGTTTGGGGTTTAGGGCTGGACAGGAGATGACGTGGCAGCAGGAGTACTATGACAACTGCACGTTGGGTCGAACAAGGCCTGCAGGACATCGACGTCCGTGACGTGCAAACACCATAAATACGTTGTTATAAGTTAGTTCTAGGTATTTCATGAGCGTTAGCGCTGACA
The DNA here is from genome assembly GCA_902809745.2 of Tetradesmus lagerheimii. NCBI lineage: Eukaryota > Viridiplantae > Chlorophyta > Chlorophyceae > Sphaeropleales > Scenedesmaceae > Tetradesmus > Tetradesmus lagerheimii. The sequence goes on from CADDIJ020000628.1 coordinate 22,000, forward strand.
TGGTGTTGTATTTGGGGTGGTGAAATGAGCAGCAGCAGCAGCTTGCAGCAGCAGAGGTGCTCAAAGGTGGTGAACGGCACACACGCAGCACCAACGTTCTTGAATCAACACAAATAGGGAACTTTCTACTATATAAGGGGTTCCGGGCATTTGCCGCGCTCGAACATGCACAACGAGCAGCAGCAGCGAGAGTACGATGGTCTTCACGCTCATACGCAACCAGGACTTGCGAATGCCTTGAATGTTTGCTTAATGGAACCATTATAGTTAGTTTGTATGTGTACAAGCGATATAAGTGGCGTTCCGCGTTTCAGGAGGTGCTGCGATCAGACAGTGCAGGTGCTGCTGCTCGCAGGGAGGTTGCATGTGCATGCCATACTTGAAGTTGGTCATAATGAATACTTTCATCGTTTAGAAAATGAATTCAGAGCTTATTCGGCTTGCAGGACGCCTGTGGTCCAAGGTGCTTGTCCATGTTGCCTTTCTGCCTAGTTGGCGCCATTGTATCATTCTAACACTGCTATGAAGCGTTTTTATAGCGAGTTACCGTCCCAATGAACCTTTCCCCAGGTGCCGGTCACTTGCGGGCGTACCAGTGTCTTGCCGGAGGCGTGCAGGCGTTCTCGGCACAAACAGGCAGCAACCATGTCGAAAAACAGACTGATCAGCACCATACTTGACAACTTTACCCCTACGGTGGCATGGGATACTCGTACGGGACCACTAGGGCTGTGGGGTTCAGGCTGCAGCTCCTGGCAGTGCTTTTGGGCCGACAACCAGACATTCCAATAAGGGGTGCTTTTTCTGGTTCATATATGACCCTGAATGCGACTAAGGGTTAAGGGCACGTGTGTTCCCGGGGACACATCACAGTTGGCAGGTATCTCAGCTAGGCCGTATGTACCATGTTGCAAAGCAATAAAGGTGCGACAGCCCCAGCAGATATGACAGCAAGAGAGCTGGTTGATCACGGGACAAGCCATCTAAAAATCGTCACGTTCACGGCAGGTGCCTTGCACCATATCCTGTATGAGCTTCTGCGCCCTGCTTGATTCTCGTTTGCAGTGATCAAAAGCTTTTATGGACCTGCAGGCACAGCCGCAGCCACCATCATCCACCTGCGTGTTGTTGTTGTTATTTTCTGCTCAACTTCTGCTCTATGCTGCTTCTGGTGTGGTCGCAGTGACTGGAACCCTCAGATCGACCTGCAGGCGCAGGCTCGTGCGCACACCTCCCCAGTACCTGCCCTGCCACCAACATCATGTACTGAAGCCCTCCTGCCAACACCTGCCGCCTGCTTCTCCTCTCTGTCTTGCAGTGACTGGAACCCCCAGATCGACCTGCAGGCGCACACACATTCACCCCTCATATATACTTTCCGCCGTCTGTTGTTGACATCTGCCTCCTGCTTCTCCTATTCATCTTGCAGTGACTGGAACCCCCAAATCGACCTGCAGGCGCACACACATATACCCCTCATACTTGGTGTCAACATCTGCCTGTTGCTTGTCCCATTCGTGTTGCAGCAATTGGAACCCGCAGATCGACCTGCAGGCACACACAAACACACCCCTCGCCAGCATCTGACCTGCCATCAACACCAACCATGTGAAGGCCCCCTGCTGTTTCTGATCTTCGTGTTGCAGTGACTGGAACCCCCAGATCGACCTGCAGGCGCAGGCTCGTGCACACACCTCCCCAACACCTGCCCTGCCACCAACATCATGCACTGAAGCCCTCCTGCCAACATCTGCCTCCTGCTTCTGATCTTCGTGTTGCAGTGACTGGAACCCCCAAATTGACCTGCAGGCACACACAAACACACCCCTCCCCAGTACCTGGCCTGCCATCAACACTAACCATCTGAAGCCCTCCTGCTGTTTCTGATGTTCGTCTTGCAGTGACTGGAACCCGCAGATCGACCTACAAGCGCCGGCGCGTGCGCACAGCATCGGCCAGAAGCAGAAGGTGCTGGTGGTGCGGCTGCTGAACTCCTTGCTCTGTGCTGCTTCTGGTGTAATCGCAGTGACTGGAATCCCCAGATTGACCTGCAGGCGCAGGCGCGTGCGCACCGCATCGGCCAGAAGCAGAAGGTGCTGGTGGTGCGGCTGCTGGCTGAGGGCAGCATCGAGGAGCACATCCTGCAAGTGGCGGAGCAGAAGCGCAAGTTCGCGGACAGCAGCATCACAGGTAGGCTTCAGGGCTTGGTTGAGCCTTTGGTGTGCTGTGATGCATTGTCATTATTATGCACCCAAGAAGCCGTTATGAGCCATGCGGTTGTTTAGAACAGTGCTTTGACTGTGCACTGCCTATGTCAAGGGCATGCTAAGTGCAGTGAACTATCTTGCCACGGAAGCTGGACTCGGCTGCTTCAGCTCGGGCAGAGCGCTGCTTCAACATACTGCTGCCTTGTTGCTGCATTTCTTGATTCCCAAGAGGCTTCTGGAATGGCTTCGCGTCTGCTAGGGCAGCTGCTGGTGGACACCTTTGGACGCTGCTGTCACATGTTACTGGATCCGTATCCCACCTGGCAACTGACAAGACGTGACTGTTGTGCTGTGTGCTGTGCCCAGGTGGATTCTTTGATGGCACAACATCCGCGGAAGCCCGCCGTCAGTACCTGCTGAACATCTTGGACAGCAAGCCACCCGGCAGCAGCAGCAGCAGCAGCGAACAGCTCTCCTCGTCCTCAGCTGCATGCGCAGCGCCAGGCGATGAAAGTAACAGTGTTAGTAATGTTATGACAGCTCGGCAGCTGAATGAGCTGCTAGCGAGGAGCCCTGAGGAGCTTCAGATGCTGCAGGAAAGGGAGCAACGTTTAGCAGCTGATCAAGCGTGGCAGATGATGGAGCAGCAGCAGCAGCAGCAACTGGCTGACAAGCAGGCTGACGGTTCACCTTCAGCAGCAGCAGCAGGAGCAAAGGAGCCCTGGGATGAGCCGCTGTGTAGGTTAGCTACAGCAGACGAGTGTGCTGAGCTGATAGCAGCAGCAAGAGAGGCAGCAGCACCCAAGCCTAAGGAAGACTTGTCACTGTATGGCAGGGGCTTCAAACGTGGTATGAAGTTTGCACTTGAGGCACCGCCCGCAAAGCAGCAGCGGCCGGCACCTGCAGCAGCAGCAGCAGTAGCAGCAGCTCCAGCAGCAGCAGCAGCAAATGAGCTAGGTGCAACAGGACGTGCAGGGAGGCCTACTCGCAGAGGTGCTGCAGCTGCAGCAGCAGCAGCACCAGCAGCGGCAGCAGCGAAGCAGAAGTCATCAACAGCAGTGCACAGCAGGGAAGCAGCAGCGGCTGGAGCTGCTGCTGCTGCCAGTAGCGCTGCTGCAGCTGAGGTCAGCGTGAGCAGCAACAGCACTGAAGCACTGCCTCTTGAGGAGGTTTTTGAGGCAGATGCAGCAGCAGAGCCAACAGCTGAGCGACGTGTGCAAAGCAGCAAACCAGCTACCGCATCTGGCTCTGCAGCAGCAGCAGCAACAGCAGCAGAGCTGCCTGCAGCGGCTGCTGCAAGTTTGTCTGCAGCAGCACCTGCTGGCACAGATGCTGTGTGTAGCAGCACCAGCAGAGTCAGGTGGAGCCCATCACCAGCAGCAGCTGCTGCTGAGGTTGTGCGGAAGGCAAGTGCTGACAACAGCGGGGCAGCTGCAGGTGCACATGCAGCAGCAGCAACTGCTGCAAAGGCAGCACCTGCTGCAAAGGCAGCACCTGCAGTAGCTGGCAGCAAGCGTTTCAGCAGGTCTTCAAGCGCTGCAGCAGCAGCAGAGGTAGCGCAGGTGACAGCTCCTGCAGCAATCAGCAAGGCAGGTGCTGACAATCCTGTCACTCCACGTGCAGGGCTGAAGCTTCTGGCAGCAGCTGCGACTGCAGAAGAGGAGATGGGATTAATGCAGCGGGAGGATGGTGACAGCAAACCAAGCCCCGCTGCAGCAGCAGCAGTAACTGGCAACAGAAGTGTGACGAGAGGTGCAGCAGCAGGCGGCGCTGCATTTGCACATGACACCACCACCCCAGCAGCAGCAGCAGATAAGGGGAACAGAGGCGCACAGCAGCAGCAGCAGCAGCAGCAGAGCAATGCCACCAAGCCACGCTCAGCTGCAGCAGAAGGTGATAGCAGCAGGCGCATGACACGTGGTACAGCAGGTGGTGCTGCAGCTGCTGCTGTCGCAGCTGACAAAGCATCCCCAGCAGCTGAGAGCTGTCCTGCGCGCAAAAGCATAGGTGCAGCTGCTGCTGCTGCTGCTGGTGTGGCAGCTGGTGTAGGATCCCCCGCAGCGCAAGCAGCAGCAGATGCTTCTGTTAGTGTAGCACGCCACAATGATACCAGCAGCAGCAGTGGCAAGGACGCCATTGCTGCTGCTGCTAGCACTAGCCCAGCCGCTGCAAGCCATGTTGCTGGCAGTGCAGTTGCTGCTGCAGGTAGCGCAATCAACAGCAGCATTGGCATCACAGCTGTCAACGACAGCACTGGGCGTGTGCTTGTGAGCTGCGGCAATGTTCAGGGCTGGTACTGCGCTAACAAGGACGAAATCCTGCTCAAACAAGACCCTGTGCAGCTTCAGCAGCAGCAGCAGCTGTCTTCAAGGAGGGGTAGAGCAGCTGCACGCGATACGCAACCCGAGCAGCAGCAGCAGCAGCAGCAGCAGCTATCTTCAAGGCTGAGCAGAGCAGCTGCACGTCATACACAACCCGAGCAGCAGCAGCAGCTGTCTTCAAGGCTGAGCAGAGCAGCTTCACGCGATACACAACCTGAGCAGCAGCAGCAGCAGCAGCAGCAGCATGAGCTTTGGCTGAGTAGGGGTGCATTTTTGAAGCTTGGAGGCCTAACAGGTGATGGGCAAAGGCATGATGCTGGCAAAACAGTCACGCTGCTGCTGCCAGACGGGCAGCAGGGAATGACGCTTTTGGCGTTCATCAAGCAGCACAAGCTGGCACAGCAGCAGCAGCAGCAGCAGGATACCGGCAGCGTGCTGTGTGGTGGCACTGCTATGCCAGATGCAGCAGCTGGTGATGGTGCTGGCGACAATGCACCCCGCAATAGATCCAGCAGCAGCAGCAGGGTGCCAGCAGTGCATCAAGAGCAGCAGCTGGAGGTAGAGGAGGATCAGCAGGAAACAGCAGCAGCAGCAGCTCCTGATGTAGAAAGGCAGCTCAGAAAGCGCGGCAATGCTGCTGCCACAGCTGCAACTACAGCTGCAGAAGATCACCCCAGCAAGCGGCACAGGGCAGCAGCCAGCTCAGCAGCAGCAGCAGCAAGTGAGGCAACTCCTGTGGCAGGCAGTGGTCAGTTGTTTGAGTCTGTTGGGGGCCTCCTAGCATCACAGCAGCAGCAGCAGCAGGCCGCAGCGATGCCTCTTTGCTGCGCTGCGAGTGGCGTATCGGCAGGTGGCACAGCGACAGAAACAGCAGCAGCGGCAACAGCAGGCTTAGATGCTGCTGTTGAGGGCCTGTTTGGAGACGCGTGGACGCTAGCAGATCAGCAGCTGCAGCAACAGCAGCAACGCGAGGTGCCCTTGGTAGTGGCGACCTGTGAGGGTATGGAGGAGGGCGTGCTGCTGCAGCTGCCTGGCTTGTCATTCTCTGCTGCATTTGAGCAGCTCTGGCAGTGACAACGGCAGCAGCACTTGCTGCTAGCCTGCAGCTGTTGAGGGTGGCTTCTTCGGCAGTAAGCAGCTCTGGAAGGTAACCACCTCAGCAGCTGCAGCGCTGACAGCACCTGCAGCCGTTCCATAGGCAAGCATTATTCAGGCCATGGCATGTTCAGATAGCATGCAGCAGGCATTATGCAGGGCTTGTTCAAATTCATGCAGCCTAGGAGAGCAGCAATAGGAGTGCAGGAGATGTAAATGACATTCGACATGCCGGACCAGCAGGCGATCCAACAGCATGCGGTCGCACTTTCAAGTGCATCATTTCTTGTGGCACTGCGGGACAGGGGCCATGTCAGCAGATGTACTGCAGGTGGCACACTATGCTGTGGGTACCAGCAACAGGGGGTGGAGCTTAGCCCATGTCACTGTCTGCCGTTGTGACGCCAGCAATATTGAATTATGGCCGGCTCTTGTAACGTTCTTCACAACCTCGATGAGCCAAAGTCTGACAAGCTGTCATTGTATAATGCGCGCAACAGCATTGATGAAAGTGCACTTTAGGGACAGTCGCACAGAAAGCCTCTCGGACCGTCTGCGTAATTGTATTAGATGCGTAAGTGAATTATTTACACAATTGCAATTGCCCCGCAACTGCATCAATGCTGTTGCGTGCATTATACAATTTCACAGTGGGTTAACCGACGGTAGACCAAACGATCCACCAGGTGATCACCGGGTGCTCAACCGCTGCCAAACTGTATAAGGAAGTTATTTTCAGATGTTACATTCACGTTTCAGCTTGTAACATCACAACTCACAGAGCCTCTTCCTTACCCACAGTACCGCAACCGCATTGCGAATGCAAATCATTCGCAGTTCCGGTAACTAGAGTATGGCATCAGGCCTGATGGCATGCAAATCTTCTCAACACACTGAGTGAGCTCAAGGCTGTGATCATCGTCATGTTGCCGATCAAGCAGAGGCACGATGGCATCAATGGCATTGATGCCATCAGCACACCGCCATGCGTCACCAACAGCTGCAACTAGCCCAGACTGCAAGCTCAACTGCCGCATTGTAAAGGATTGCAGGACACAGATTGCAAAGATACCGAAGCAAGATGCATTGCATTGCATTGCAGCCCCACAATATTTGCGCGCCGCACAGTATCCTGCTTTACATGCTGCCTTTCCAGTACCGCTAACTTCCCGACAACATCTACCTGCGTGGGCTGAGCCCTCGCAGCACAGCCACAACCACAAATGCAGCGCCAGCCAACACAGCAGCAGGCACACCAACGGCCAAACCAACTTTTTGGCCTAGCCCCATACCGCTGCTGCCCCCTCCGTGCTTTGCTCCAGCTACCGCAGCGCCAGCGATGGCAGCGGCAGTCGCAACTGCAGCTGCGCGGGCATCAGGCTTGTCACCAGCTGCATGTGCTGCTGGTGATGCTGGTGCAGCAGCTGCTGTAGGCGGCTTGTAGTCATCGAGGGATGCGTACTCGTGCAGCGCCACAACAGAGGTGTCCTGCAGGCAGTTGTGCAGCAGCAATGGACGGCTCAGTTACATGTGCCACATCTACGGTAGATCGACAGTCATTATTCACTGCCCACAGGTGGCGCCTACTACCTTCCATAACCCGTTTCAGACCTGAACACTGTAGCTCCCCCTGATGATGGCACTGTACAGCATGCGCTGAGGAGTCAAATCCTGACGACATTGGTGCTGAGATGCCATCAAGCGTCTTATTCTGAGTATGTATATCTGAGAGTGGTCAAAAATAAGTTCACCAGGTCCACCTGCATGTTCAGTGGTGGCTCTGTGCGTCCCCCAAGGTGCTTAGCCAAGAAGTGGTCCACCCTGCTGCAGAAGTCCAACCTGTTAGGAGGCCGCGCAAAACCGTGGCCCTCATCTGCATGTCGTGACAGCAGCAGCAGCAGCAGCAGCAAGCAGCAGCAGCAAGCAGCAGCAGCAAGCAGCAGCAGCAAGCAGCAAGCAGCAGCAGCGGCGGGTTGACGCACCAAGCTTGCAGCCTGTTGGGAGGCCGCGCGAAACCATGGCCCTCGTCTGCATGACAACAGCAGCAAGCAGCAGCAGCAGCGGCGGCGGCGGGTTGAGCACCAAGCTTGCAGCATGCTGGGAGGCTGCACAAAGCCTTGACCCTCATCTGCATGTTGTGAAAGCAGCAGCAAGCAAGCAGTAGCGGCGCCGCGATGAGGCACCAAGCTTGCAACATGTTGCTCATTTAGGGCTATATGCCAGCATCTGGCCAGCAGCTGCTGCTAGGCAGATCTCATGACAGGTGGCCGAGCAAACGCGCGACTCTCATACACGTGGCTCCAAGAGACATATGAAAATGCAGGGCTGCTGCATGATCGTCTGCAAGCAAAAAATGTACTTGCCTTCGTAGAGGAAGTACTGCAGCCCTATGCCCGTCAGCACACCAGCGCAATCAAAAGTCGTACTATGCACGCACGCTGCACGCCATATCCACGTGCTCAGTTTCGACTGAAACTACTGCGGTTCCAGGCTGTGGCTTTCAGTGCACTTCAGATCTGCAGATCTACACAACATCTTCAAGAGTTTTGGGCCGTTGTTGTCATAGTTTGAATTCTACAGCTATGCTCGCCCACCTTCGTACAGGAAGTACTGCACTTCCAGCCCTTTGCCTTTCGAGTGCGTTGTAGATCTGGTCGCTCTCAAGTGGTGCCAAGACACATATGAAGCCAGAGGTCTTTACATAAATGTTTGCAAACAAATACGTACTTGCCTTCGTATAGGAAGTACTGCACTTCCAGCCCTTGGCCTTTGAGTGCATTGTAGATCTGGTCGCTCTCAGCGCGCTTCACCCGGGGGTCGTTGGCGCCTTGCGCTATGATCAGCGGCGCACGCATGGACGACGTGTGGTACATTGGCGAGATCCTGGATGGAGAGCAGAGAAGCAAAACAATGGCACCACAAATGACGACAACGTTGGGATTGGCCATCCTGGCCAGTTGGCGGCCAACTCATGGCTAGTGTCCAGCCCGTGATCACGTGACTGCAGTCACTCACATTGCAGTACTACTGCTTGGTGCTGCAGTGCCACTGCTACACGACACCAGCCGCAACCCAATCTAGAAGCTGCCATTGTGTGTCCACCTCAGCGCTCACTTGCGGTTCAGCTCGTCATTTGTCTCTGCGTCCCCAATTCTGTCAATCAGCATGCGCTTCATGGGTGCCCAGTAGGCAGGGATCGTGGCCAGCAGCGTGCGCACGTGGCTTGGCCCGACAACGTCCACCCCACAGCAGTACAGCTCGGGTGTGTAGGCAAGCCCTGCCAGGCAGGCATAGCTGACACGGCAGCAGCAGCAGCAGGGGGCATGCTGGGAAACATGCAGATGAGCAGTGGTGGTGTCGAGAGGCGATGTGCACGCATGGGTGGAATGGCAAATGTCAACACCACAGCAGTACAGATCGGGTGTGTAGGCAAGCCCTGCAAGGAAGCAATAGCTGGTACGGCAGCAGCAGCAGCAGGGAACATGCAAGGGAACATGCAGCATGAGCAGCAGCAGTGTTGAGAGGCGATGTGTGATCATGGCGTGAGAGCTGAAGAAAGTGTCAGCACCGCAACAGTACAGCTCAGGTGTGTAGGCAAGCCCTGCAAGGCAGGCATAGCTGGTACGGCAGCAGCAGCAGCAGCAGCAGCAGCAGCACGGAACATGCACATGAGCAGCAGCAGTGTTCAGTGACGATGTGTGTATGGCTGGGGTCCAAAAACATCAACAGCACACCAGTACAGCTTGGGTGGGTAGGCCGATCCCACAAGGCACGCATAGCTGATCAATACACCTAGGCTCTTCCCACAGAAGCCCTCCTACAACGGTCGCAGACTACGCTTGTGCTCTATGTACCACTCTGCTGCCTAGCACAAGGCAACTTCCTCACCCGCCGTAGCTGCCGCCATAGATCGCCACGCGTGACTCGTCAGCAATGCCAGCTGCGACTGCCCAGGCCACTGCATCAGTAAGGTCGTGCTGGGCTCTTCCACAAAAGTGTGTTACTGCAACCGTCGCAACTACTCTATTGCTCCACTTTCCTGCACACAAATGTTGTGACGGCAATCTGCTTACCCGCCGTAGCTGCCGCCATACATCGCCACGCGTGACTCTTCAGCAATGCCAGCTGCCACTGCCCACGCAACTGCATCAGTCAGGTCATGCTGCATGGTGCCCACCCCCCACTGGCCGTCACCCAAGTGCAGGAAATGCTTGCCAAAGCCGCTGCTGGCCCTGTAGTTGACCTGCACACAGAGAAAACAGCAACATGTGTTTTGTGTTGGCAAGATGTGTTTACAGTTACAAGCGTGACATCTACCAATGGCCGTCACCCAAGTGCAGGAAGCGCTTGCCAAAGCCACTGCTGGCCCTGTAGTTGACCTGCACACAGAGACAACAGCCACATGTGTGTGCAAGATGCTTCTACCGTAGACAGTGACAAGTGTGTCGTCAAAAGGCGCTTGCCGAAGCCACTGCTGGCCCTGTATTTGACCTGCACACAGAGAAAACAATAGCAACAACAACATGTGTGCAAGAGGTCGTGCTGCAGGGTGCCCACTCCCCACTGGCCATCCCCCAGGTGCAGGAAGCGCTTGCCAAAGCCACTGCTGGCCCTGTAGTTGACCTGCACACAGACAACAGCAGCATACTAGCCGCTGGTCACCTTGTACAGACTGGTCACTAGCACATGCGGATTGTAGCCGCTTGCAAGTCCTGCCATGTACGATCACAAAGTTGACAGACATCCTGCTCAAGCAACACACAAACATGCACAGCAACACAGTCACTTCGCTAATGGTTTACGTGCATTGGCTGTAGCTGCTCCTGCAACAACCCACACGCTGTCAACGACAAGCCACACCGCATGCAGATACACAGAATAGCGTTTTGCACGGCACCTGAACAGCTGCCGCGCACCTGCAGCACCGCATACCCGCGGTTTGCAAACCACTGCGCAGTCGAATCCAGCCCCCACACGTCTCTCGCCCACGGCCCGCCATGCACAAACAGCACCAGCGGCAGCCTGAGCCCTGACACTGAACCCCAACCCTGAGCCTCAGGGCTTGAGGTGTTGGGGTTTGGAGGCAGCAGGGCTTTGGGGGCATTGGCGAGGGGAGGCAGTGTGAGGTAGGATGGCAGGGTGACGCCATCGCGTGCTTGCAGCAGCACTGCAGACAAAATAACACAGGTTTGGCAAGCAGCAGGCAGGTCTCAAGAAGGAGACACGCGTTAGCAACCGCTCAAGGTGCAAGGCAAAGTGGCAGGAAGATACACCGCACTGCAGGGCTTGGGATGTTGGGTTTTTGAGGCAGCAGGGCATTGGGGGCATCAGTGAGGGGAGGGAGTGTGAGGTAGGATGGCAGGGTGACTCCATCGCGTGCTTGCAGCAGCACTGCAGACAAAAGAACATGTTTGACAAGCAGCAGGCAGGTCAATAATAGAATGAAGACACACGTTAGCGACTGTTAAGGTGCGGGACGAAGTGGCAGGGAGATACACCACACTGCCACTGATCACCAGCCCTGAGCCCCAGGGCTTGGGGTGTTGGGGTTTTGAGACAGCAGGGCTTTGGGGGCACCAGGGAGGGGAGGGAGGGTGAGGTAGGATGGCAGCGTGACTTCATCGCGTGCTTGCAGCAGCACTGCAGCACAAGCAGGCAGGAAGATTCAATACCATGATTGTCTGAACGTGATGAAATGGCCACCTCCTGTGGGGTGGCGGCTCTGACGCCGTCACGTGGTTGGTCATGAGGACTGCGAGACAAGCAGGCAAGCAGGAGCAGTTGCTGTTCTGATGTATGTTATGCCAGGCAGGGGAGGGAGTGTGAGGTGGGACGGCAGGGTGACACCGTCACGTGCTTGCAGGAGCACCGCAAACAGAACATCGCAAGCAGCAGGCAGGCCAAGCATACAGGGCGCGGGTGGGGTGGCACCAAACTGTGCTTGCAGGAGCACTGCAGAGGTAGGCAGCATTGAAGAGCAAAGAGCACAAGTGCCACAGTGGTGCCACAATGATGTTGTATGTAGCGCGTAGGGGTGGCAGGGGTGATGTTTTTGTAAACTCGAAGGAGAAGTGCAAAAGCATCATGCACAATGCAACACCAAGCAACTGATGCTGGCTGCACGCTGCTGCGGTAGAGCTGGCATGGCTCGCATGCGTATTGTGCGCTTTCTTTTCTGGCAATGACAACATGGAGCCTTACTCCTGTCCCCGCAGATGTTGCAGCAGCTGCAGTGACGCACAGATTATCTGGTTACAAAGGGTCACGCAGCACAGAGACAAAGTCAGCTCACCTGGGTGCCTCCTGCCAAGCTTGTAGCTGCTCAGCTCTGGCCTGTTGACAAACAGGAACTGCAGCGCACCAGCAGCATCCACACCAGCTGCAGCAGCAGACCTGCAAGACAGCAGCAGTGCACACATTGCGTTAATCTGATAGAGCTGACGCTCTGCTCATGTGCTGACAGCACTCCAGAATATAACAGGCTTGCCCTGCGACTTGCTTTGTGTGACGCAATGCCCACCTCATCCATGCCAGGCGCATATGCCGCAACAGCAGACACAGGCTGCCCATGCTTTTCGTAAAACAACACCGAGCAGAACATTGATAAAGCTGTTGACAAATGCCTCAGATGACATAACTCGAACTCTTGCAGGGCTGCAGGCTGCCAGGTGCACACCTGTCATACACGTAGTACTCTGTAGCTGCATTGTCCCTGCTGTACGCAACCAGCCACACGCTGCCGTCATTGGAGCGCGCCTCCACGGACAGGTCAGCATCAGGGCCCTTGAAGGACAGCAGGGTGCTGAAGTCAGCTTCTAGGGAGGTATCCAGCACCTGCAAACAAGCCCAGAAGACAAAAGTCATGTCCATGCATGGCTGCTCTTTAGAATGCTCTTTGGAGCGGGTCTCCAGCGACAGGTCAGCATCAGCGCCCTTGCATGAAAGCAGTGCCTTGAAGTCAGCTTCCACGGCGGGATCCAGCACCTGCAGACAACACAATACATGGCTGCTAACTTATATGCTGTATGCCTCGTCCACGACTACAGCTCGTCGCACCCCGCCCCTATTATTCCATTGTCTCTTCTTGCGGGCTGTTTCAGCAGCACCGGGAGGAACAGCGATGCTTGCAAGAACAGCAGCAGTTTCTGGGCAGCACCTAGCCTCCTGTTGGCTCCTGATTGGATTCCCACTCCTGGTTGAGTGGAGCATGTAATGTAATGTAATGTAATGTAATGTAATGTAATGTAATGTAATGTAATGTAATGTAATGTAATGTAATGTAATGTATATCCTCATCCTCACCGTCCACTCCTGGCGCAGGTAGTTGAATCCAGCCGCCAGCGGCTGCCACTGCAGCTTATCCACCACCACCTGCCCCACGTCACACTTTTCCGAGCTGGCAACAAAAGCGAAACATCGAGGCATAATGCCCTTCTTGTGACAAACAATGGAGTACCCAGCCGATCACTCGTCCGACAAGACGATTCAAATTGAAAGTTTTGAAAGCCTTCAGCCATTAAGTCAATCCTCACCGTCCACTCCTGGCGCAGGTAGTTGAAGCCAGCTGCCAGCGGCTGCCACTGCAGCTTATCCACCACCACCTGCCCCACATCACACTTTTCTGAGCTGGCAACAAATGCAAAACTCTGAGGCATAATTGTACATAATGCACTTCTTTTGACTGACACTGGAGTGCCCACTGGCTGGCAGCCGTTCACACGTCCAACACAGCCATTTCGGAACTTGAAAGTTCTGAAAGCAATTAATCATTGCAATCATCCTCACCGTCCACTCCTGGCGCAGGTAGTTGAATCCAGCCGCCAGCGGCTGCCACTGCAGCTTATCCATCACCACCTGACCCACGTCACACGTTGCTGAGCTGGCAAGCCGCTTCAACACCACCGGCCCACTGCTGCTGCTGCTGCTGGGTGCGGCTCCTGCACCTCCTGCACCTCCTGCAGCAGCTGCTGCTGCTGTCTCACTGTGGATTGCAGCCACAGCACCAGCAGTTGAGCTGGGAGGGCTCGCAGCAGCAGATGATGATGATGATGCTGCAGCAGGGTCTACTGCCAGCAGCTGCAGCTCTGTTGTGTCTCTCCCCAGGGAGGAGGTCACATAGATGGACCTGCGGACAAATGCCACATTAAAAATGTGCACAACACGATTGAACATGATGGTCATCAAAGGTGCTGTGTGATTATGCACCGGCAGCATAACACACTAGTGCGCCCTCCCTTGCTGTACGCGGAACACACCATGAGTAGCTGACTCTCTCTCTCACTCTCTCACCCACCCACCCACCCACCCACTCACTCCCATACCCATGCAATCCACGCTTCCATGATCCCTCTGTTTGTACCTTACCTGCCATCTTTTGCAAAGCACACCACGCGCCCCTCCTCCTCCTGAGGCCATGTGACCAGCTCAGACCAGGCCGCATCGGTGCTGCTGCGCACTCGCAGGGTTTTGCTGCCGTCAGCGGGGTTCATGGCCAGGGCTGCACGCACTCGGAAGTCGGCATCTGCATACCACGCCACCACATCACCTGCAGACACAAGAAGGGACACAGGCACCAAATGTAGGCGGCAATGAATGTTATGTTCCGGCTACAGACAGCTGTACACAGCAGCAACAGAGTTGACATAGCAACAGGCCACCTCACTGATCAATATTGTCTGCTGGCAGAACTACAAGGTGCTGGTTGTCGTACCTGGGTTCTCAGTGTCCAGATCGAGCTGGCCTGAGCTTATGTTGAGACGGTACATGTCGAAGCAGCGCGGGTCACGCTTGTTCAGCCCCACCAACACCTGTAGTGTGAGCAACAAAGTGGACAGCACATGCCTCAGTGACATGTAGCTTGATATGAGGCCCCTAGCTCTTCACCTATACAGCTTTTACATCTCAGAAAGGGCTGCAGATGCTGAGGATCTGTTGCACACTTTCGCTTGAAGGGATGCAGGTGTTAGGCTGGCCGCACTGCTGCTCATTTATAGCTGCGCATGCAACGCTGCAATGAGCTACCTTGCACAACACGGTTTGCCAAGTGAGGCAACCACAACAAGCATCGAAGGGCGGCATGCGTGCAGCACAAGCAGTTTTGACACAATGCATGGAAACAGCAAGGTAGCTGCAACTTGCCTCGTGTGGGTGGTGAGGGTCGGTGATGATGTTCTCTGCACGCACGCCCTGCAATCACACAGCATAACAAACAGCGAGAACACACCATTAACATTGCTGCAGTAAAGCTGCAGAAATTTCCGGATCCAGGAACCAGTTTTATTGTAGCAACTGCATAAAAGATGCTGCAGCATGCACGTGGAGATTCTGCAGCATTATCCGGCTGCCATATACATGCTGCAGTGCTGGTTTTCCATGGTGATCCACTGCTGTGCATGCACAGAGAGCGGGCCCTCCTGTTATGTTAGCGCTGCAGCATCCACTCTGGCACTGCTGTTGCAGCTGCTACATGCATCACCTTTCAGAGGGTGAAGTCCCGTGATGGGGCGCTGCAGACAAGCTGCAAGCAGGGCCCTTTGTCGCATGTACACGCAAGTCGCTACTGCACACGCGAGGTGAGCAACGCATGTGACTGTCATGCACTGTATGACTGCTGCTGTTGCTGCTGGTGTAGTCGCAGCTGCTGCTGCTGCATTACCTTGAAAGGGGTGAGGTCCCTTGACGGGCCGCTGCTGCCAACCGCCTGCACATTCAAGTGCCAGTCCTCATCTCCACCGACATCCTGCAAAGCATTGCACAGATGGACATGTAAACGTACCACATATTGCTTGCAGAACATCAATCGCAGAGGGCCACTGGTGAGGATGCATCACTGATAAGTAGTGGCAAGTATACAAAACCCGGCTTTCTGCCTGCAGGAGAGTGATTGCCGTCTTCTGCCCACTAGCATCAACGCCATTGAACCCCCGCCCACTGAAGCAGAAGACAGAGGGAGCACTGCTCCCGTGATTGCACGTAATTTGATTGTGCTTGCATGCAGAAATATGATGTGCTTGCTGTCTTCTGGCCACAAAGCAGCACCGAGTGTGCCACACTGGTGAACGGGGGTAGAGTTAGATGGCAAACAGCCTACATGCGACTCCAACTCTGTCACAGGTTACAGAATGCTTGGTGTAACAACACAATGCGACACATCCTGGCTATGCGTTGACGCACGCTCCGCAACATGTAATGTGGCCTGACTGTGCTTGCCTGCAGGAAGATGATGTGCTTGCTGTCCTCTGCCAACCAGCAACAATGCCATCAAACCCCCGCCCATCAGAGCCGAACAAACAGGGAGCACTGCTCCCCTGATTGCACGCAAGCTGACTGTCACAGCAGTGTGCTTGCCTGCAGGAAGATGATGTGCTTGCTGTCCTCTGCCCACTCATACAGTCGGACGCCTCTGTGGCTGTCATGAGTCACCATCACATCGCTGTCAGCAGCACCACCTGCAGCAACAAAAGTGGCAGCAAAAAAGGTTAAACATACATCTTGATGTTCAAGCCCATTATCTAGGGATGCGGTGCGGTGTGTGATCATGACCTCCCGCAAGGTTCCAGCTGCACAGTGATTTGCAGCCCAGGTTTGGTACGTGATCTTCTATCTGCGCATGCTTACCCCTTGGCGCAAGCAGTAGATGCAGCACAGTAGCATGTACTGGACTGCTGCTGTGGGCCATGCTAGCATGAACTTGCACATACTGCAGGTTTTGCTGCTGCTGCTGCTGCTGCTGCTGCTGAGTTTGGTGTACACTGTCGCACCTGCTGCCTGCCTGTCTCGCACCCACACATTGAGCACATCTTTTTCTGGCGACGGCCGAAGGTAGGAGATGCGGCGCCCATCAGGTGACACCTATCAAGTGACAAAGGTATTGAGGAAGACTTTGCATCAGCAGATGCATCTCTGACATGTGCATGGAATGCTGCGGCCCGTGTTATGTTATGCGCAGCGTGCTGCAGCGCTGCGTGACACAGAGGATGTGGGGGCCGCATTGGAGTGCTCTGCATGGGCATGCTACTAGCATAGTAGGTGCATGTGTTGCTGTCATCTTGCAGGGTGAAATGCAGCAAGTGCAGCATTCTACTGGTGAGTAGTGAGATCAAACTGCTGTGCATTCTGGTGTAATACACTACATTGCTGCAGATTCTGTTGGCGTGCTAAGCACGGCAGGGCATGCAGCATGACATTCAACAGCCACAGCTTCCCCAAGAAACCAATCAGCTCCTTCCTTATCCAGCTATGCATGCAGTGGTGTGGAAGCAGGTGCTGCAAGCATACGTGCTCATCACTCTACACACACCTACCTTGGCAGAGGAATACAGCGGATTGCCCAGCAGGACTCGTAGGGGGATCAAAGGAACGTCCTGCAGCCCACCATATCGATCGTCTTGAACATTTATGGCTTTGCAGGACCGAAAGTGCTGCAATGCCTTGTTTGGAAGGTGCTGTGCCAGCTGCTCTCTCCTCGTCAGGTGCTGCTGCTGCTGTTGCTGATGTGTGCGTGAAATTCTAAAGCCGGCCACCCGCAGGCAGCATTGGGTGTGGAATAGAAGGCGGAAACGAGGTTTATTCAGCGCCTGCATCCCTCATCACCTGCATTCTTGCTGATCCTCGGCACTACAGTGTCGGAGACGTTCTACAGCAGGCACAACAGCAATGTAGACACAATAATGGCGCGTCTCCAGCAAAGATGTTGGATCCGAGGGTACTTGAGAACTCATGCACGTCTAACGCACGCGCGGGCGTTGTCAGTTCTCCGGTCTCGACAGCGAGAACCCTAGCTCCCAAACAGCAATGCTCTGCCAGGTGCTCATGCATCTGGCTGCGCACGTGGATCCGTCCAAAGTTCACGCTGTTTGATTTAAAATGTTTGACATACAATCAACACGGCTGGTGCGTACATGGGGTGTACTCAGCTGCTGATCCCACATTGCCATGCTCGCAGTACCCAGTAGCATGGTCCCAAGTATTGATAAGGATTGCAGGACACCAGATTGTAATAGCATGCAGCAGAATGTAGTGCTCACAGTTCTAGATGGGGCCCCGTCACCAGGTCCCAAGGATATGCAGGCATACAGCCACGTGGTCCCGCGAACGGGCATGAATGATGCACTGGAAGTGCCATTCACTGACACCCAAGTGCCGCAGCAAGACCCACGCTAGCAAGCACTGCAGCACTGCAGCAATCGCCAACTGCTGGCAGCACTGCAGTACCAAAGATTGGTCCAGCCAAGCTGGAGTCCCACATCCAGAGTGCACTTCCGAAGTGCCGGGCCCGCTACTAAGTCGTACATTGAATGCCAGACCGGCTGGTCACAGTGTGCACAGTTGAAAGGATTGCAGGACGCACAGATGCCAAGCCATGTGGACAGGGAGATGATGTGAAATTGTAGCAGCACTCTAGCAGAAAAACATGCAGTGACACCCTACCGCTGCATGCAAGGCAATTATGTGACAAAAGCGCCGCACTCTACGGAAGCCGGCAAGTTCCATTAAAACATATTCCCCAAAAGCAGCATGCTGCACAGCATCAGCAATACACCGACAAACGAAGGGAAAAGCATGCCAGGACCGCACCACCTGCCCTGATTTGACAAATCCGCATTTGCTGTGGCACAGCACCCTGCCTATGGCACTGGCCATGCCATGGCACGACAGGTATGCTTCAGAGGCGTGCCACACATGCCGCAACCATTCATCTCAGATTGAGTTTGCCAGTCAAAACCTTGCAGCCTGTTGACAACATTCGGCAGACACTGCGGCGCTCACTGCTGCTTGCCACCACCACCACCAGCAGCAGCAGCTGGCCTCCACTCCTCCCATCCCTGCTCTCCAAACACCAAGCACGGAAACGCTTTCAAACCCTTCTGCACTCTCGCTACCAGCAGCTTCCGCACAAGCCTGTCATATGACACCTCCGCGTTGTTAGTAACGCATGCATCTAGGGCCTCCTGGGTGCCGACAATCACCAGCAGCTGCTGCCCTCTGCTGACGGCTGTGTACAGCAGCCTCCGCTGCAGCAGGTGGTGGCTGACTGACGCATCTAAGGGCATCACCACCACTGGGAACTCCCCTTCTTGCGCCTGCAGTGGCAGAGCATGGCAATGGCGTACAGCACTTGAGCTGAGAGCAGCAGAATCCTCGTCAGAGAGTGAATGGAGCCCTTGACTAAGAAGCAGCAGGAACCAACTGCAGTGGCAGAGTATGGCAATGACATACATTTCTTGAGCTGCAAGCAGCAGAACTCATAAGGGAGGCAAATTAAGACCCGCATATTGCATGGAAAGCGCTGAGCTGCCAGCTTGGGGTGTTTTTTGTGTGTGGCACAACAATGTGATGAAAGCAGTCGACTGCGTTTGCAGTTGCAAGCATGCTGCACGTTGCCGAAGGCTGACACACGCCACATCACACATAACAAGTGCATGCTTTGCATAGGCGCTGATTCAGTGCCACCCGGTTCTGCCAGCGTGGTGGTACATTCTACAACATAACACATGTGACTAGTAGTCTGCAGCTTACGAACAATCAATCCCACGACTGTCTGTTGTACGCCAACGCTGCATGTGGCAGCACTCAACTCAGCAACTGCACCGCATGAGGCAGTGTTACTAACAACCTTGTAACAACAAAATGACAACAACCATGCCTCACCTTGTGCACAGTAATGGCCCAGACATGCTGCAGCTCCTTTCCAAGCTCCTGCCGCTGATACTCAACCAAATGCGGCTTCCCCTTGCTGCTGCTGCGCGGTGGGTACGCGACCTTGATCGTACCCTTAGCGTAATCCACCAGATGGATTACGCCCAGATCACCGTTCATCACTTTACGCTGGATGTCATTCTTGGTGTGCATCACTCTGTCGCCAACGCGCCACACTGGGCCAGTTGCCCTCAGCTGCAGCTCGCGCTTTGTGTTGCTGGCAGGGTTTAGCACCGGCTGCAGGCGGGGGTTTAGCGCTGTTGTGCTGCAGGCGAGGAACGCTTGCTTGGTTGGGGAGATCACCTGGAAGGCAAAGTGCAGCAGGATAGCCAGTTCCACGGCAGTTTTGTCAGCATTAAGGTTCAGGACGTCCAAATTCAAAGTGCAGCATAGCAAGCCATGCCAGGCACACCGATAGACACACGTATAACGTCCAGCTCGCATTGACAATACAAGCATGCAGTACACACCTTCAGATACATCATATCATTATCAGTGCCACAACAGAGCAGTACTGCTTTGCACTAGTGCTAGAGTTGAGACAAAAGCGTTTCCCAAAAGGCACGTCACCTGCACATCTTGCGGCTTGTACATTGTCAGAAGCTGCGCCACAGCTTCCTCCAAAATGTCTGCAACATCCCTCTGCGCCTTTTCGTAAAAACGCCCGCTGTCTGGCAGGCGCAGGAATAGCGCGTCGCTTGGCAGCAGCGGCAGCTGCGTCCCGGGCTGCTTCGGTAGCGCTGCAAATATTTCTGCCAGATCTTCAGCTGGTCTGTTGGGGTCTATGTCCCAGGTGACAATGTCGGGGTTCCTGCCTGCGCACATCGCATAGAGCAGGACAAGAGTTACATGTGTTACGAAAGTTACAATGCATGGGCAGGAGCGTATGTAGCAGCTGGCAATGGATGGCGTATGCTGTTGGCTGCTTGAGGTTATAAAATGTAGCGCGGGTGCAGCTGGCTGGCATTGTAAAGAGTTTGAGGCACTACATGCAAGCGCGCGCTTGCCTGGTCATGGTGGTGGTTGGTTATCACATGAATTTGTTGTATGTTTGGTGATAAGTATGAATGCAGTGTTGCTTCCAGCAGGGACAAAACCAACTTCGCACAGGACAAGCAGCCACACACCCTCAATCACTTCTCTGCCAGAGCGCAACAACATATTGTATCTATGTGTACACCCTGGCAAAGGAAGCACACGCAAGTGTCACCCCTATCCATCATCGATCTAGCACATGCCAATACATACCAACTCACATCTAGCACATGCCAGTAACACTATCTATGTGATAGATACCCTGGCAAAAGACCCCACACGCTAGATACCCTTAGCCAACCCCCACACCGCACCTTTGTTCACGGCGTGTGCTGCTCGTATGATGCTGCTGCCTGCCCCAGTCCTGTAGATCTGCTTCAGGTCAATGCTGGGCCACAGCCCCGCAGCCAGCAGAGCAGCACAGGGGCGGCCTGGGCCGATTGGCGCTAGCTGGTCAGGGTCACCCACAAGCACTGTGGAGGTGCTGCTGACACTGCAGCAGCAGCAGCAGCAGGCACCAGGGTGCAGCAGTGAATGCAGGTGTTTGTCAGCACTGTGGAGGTGCGGCGAACACTGCAGAGGCAGCAGCAGCAGCAGCAGGGGCCAAGCAGTGCAGCAGTGTGTGCAGGTGAGCGGGGACAGAGGGAACACAGTGAGGGAGCGACACGAGCACTGTGGAGGTGCTGCAAACACTGCAGCAGCAGCAGCAGCAGCAGGTACTAGGTGGTGCAACAGTGTCTGCAGGTGAGTGGAACAGAGCAAACAGAGGGGCGAGCTACAGCATAGAGCACGGTGGAGGTGCGGCGGACACTGCAGCAGCAACAGCAGGTGCCAGGTGGTGCAGGTGAGTGGAACAGAGCAAAAACAGTGAGGGAGCGACACGAGCACTCTGGAGGTGTGCCGGACACTGCAGCAGCAGCAGGGGCCAGACAGTGCAGCACTGCATGCAGGTGAGTGAGACAGAATGAGGCAAGCATTTGAGCGGAGGGATTTTGGCATCTGGTCAAACCATCTGAACCAAGCATCTGACCGGAAAGATGTCGTAGAGTAGCTGGTGTTCTACCGGCTGCGCATGGCATGAACATGGCAAAATGATCTGGATGCGTTGCCAAAACGGTGTACTCCGCATGCAGTTCTTGTGAACTTGGGACAAAGCCTGCAACTAATGCAGCAGCACACTCTGGCAACACTGCATGTGGCAACACGTGACTTTCAGGTGAAAGGCTGCCACACACAGACACATCCCTTACTGTTCCAGCACGCGCACTCACTTGATTGCGTTCCCGAGCGCTGCTGCGAGTGGCAGAGCCATCATGCTGCACTCATCAACCAGCAGCTTGCTGTGCGGCAGCTTCCTGTGCTTTCCAAACTCGCAATGCTTCCTCAAGTCAAGCTCGTCATCGCTGTCATCATCGTCATCGTCATCGTCAGCAGGCTGTATGCTGCTGCTGCTGCTGCTGTTGTTGTTGTTGTTGTTGATCTTTTTATCGTCGTCTGCGTCATCGCTGTCATCATCGTCATCGCTGGTTACGTCATCATCGCTGTCATCACCGTCATCGCTGGTTACGTCAACATCGTCCCCACCGTCATCAGCTTCATCTTCACTTTCATCGTCGTCATTTGCTGCTGCTGCCTTCTGCTTGCGCCTCCCCCGCCACAGCCCAGCAGCCGGTGGATGGTGCCCGACTTGGTTGCTGACTCACTGCCCCAACCCTGCAGCTGCTGCATCACCTCCTGCATGCGCTGCGCTGCGCGGCCTGCACGAACGCAGAAAAAGACACACATCTTGGGACGCTGAGTCAGCACCCCAGGCATGCATCACCTCTTGCATGCGCTGCGCAGCGCGGCCTGCACGAACGCAGAAAAAGACACACGCATTTTGGTTGCTGAGTCAGCACCCCATCCGTGCTGCATCACCTCCTGCATGCGCTGCGCAGCGCGACCTGCACGAAAGCAGAAAAAGAGACACACATATTGGCGCTGACTCACTGCCCCAGCCGTGCTGCATTACCTCCTGCATGCGCTGTGCAGCGCGGCCTGCACGAACGCAGAACGGAGACATGCATTTCGAACGCTAGTGCATGACTGGTGTGATACGATGCCTGAATCAACAGATGTGTTTGGGCAGCATGGGCAGCGAATTCGCGACACTGGTTGTCCCTTATGTCGTTTCTGCGCTGCAGGTGCGTTTGACGGTGATGCCTGCATGCTGGACGGCTTGCCTGCATGGACAGCCCACTTGGAATACCAGGAGAGCTTGAGCGGGCCGCTCCTGGTCAAGCATTGCATGAAGGTTTTATGTTTGCTTTTACTTGGAGTCCAGGATCCGCCTGAAGTCGTTCGCTTCACTATTCTGTAGCATCAACAAACAGCAGCTCCAGCGACACGCACGCGCACGCGCACGCCGGCACACCCCATACGCCCGCATGCACGCCTGCAAGCACGCACGCACCCACTCTTATCCTAACACTAGCGCATACTACTTGTACGCAGTGTTACCTGTGGGTGCTGCCATACGCAGGCCACGGCCGGAGCTCTGCCCTGCCACTGCCTGAATGGTCAGTGTCTTGCCCACGCCAGGGCCCCCGGTCAAGATGAAAGCCGGCAAGCTTACAGCAACTCCCAGTGCTTGGCGCTGCCCGTCGTTTAACTGAACATCGCGGTTGAGCTTAGTGAGAGCTCTTTCTCAGCAGTTGAGATGCAGGCTGCCACGTCAGCGCTGATTGGCAGCAGGCCCTGAGGGAGGGCGCTGCTGCTGCTGCTGTTGCTGCTGCTGCTGGTGTCAGGGGTGGCGATGGAGGTGTTAGTGCTGCTGCTGCTGCTGCTGCTGCTGCTGGTGTCAGGGGCGGCGATGGAGGTGCTGCTGCTGCTGCTGTCGCTGCTGTTGCTGCTGCTGCTGCTGGTGTCAGGGGTGGCTATGGAGGTGGTAGTGCTGCTGCTGCTGCTGTTGCTGCTGTGGATGGACTTCCTGCGTCGCCTTCTGCTGGCTGTGACGGTGGTGCTGCTGTCGCTGCTGCTTGAAACAGCAGCTGCGCTGCTGGCTACATCAGTGCTGTCTGTGCTGCTTTCAGCAGGGCCGTTGCTGCTGCTGCTGCTGCTGGTACCACTAGCGCTGCTGCTGCTGCTGCTGCTAGCAGCCTTTTGCAGCAGCTTATCCCAGGCCTTCCAGCACAGCTCTGCAGCTGTGACCGCAACCTCAATGAAGTCACTCTCATCAGCATACAAGCCAGCCGTCATCATAAATGCACGATCAGACCAGCCAGCTGAAACACATTCAAACTCATACATCTGCGGCTGCGGCTGCTGAGTGCTGCTGCTGCTGCTGCTGCTGTGCTTCTGAGGCAGTGGAGTAGCTTCCTCAGCTACCATTCTGCCAGACTTGACCAACAGCTCGGCCCCGGGCCTCAGAGACAAACCTGCCGGCCAAGGCCTGCCGCATCTGGTGCTAAGTTCACGGAGCTCTGTTAGAGCCGCATCCTGTAGCTGCTTTCATGTTAGACCACACTCCCCCGTGCCGCTGGATTTTGCCTTGAGCACGTGCTGCAGCACAGCAGCAGCGCGTTCAGGTGAACCTGCGTTGTCGCACTGCTGTGCGGCTGCGACTGCCTCTGCATGGTAGAGCGTGTAGCGCTTGACGTTGCCGATCGGGTCGTAGGGGTTGTTCTGCAGGGCTGTACGCAGCGATGAACCATGGCTGTAGTAACGTAGCATGCGCTCGTGGCAACGGCCGGGCACTTGGTGCTTGGTCATCCACGCGAATATGACATACTTGGCTGCAAACATGCCAATGTTGCGCATTCTGCTGGTCAGTTTGGCGGTGAGCCGCTTCAATGACGCATGCATACACAGATGACATAGCACGGACTGGAGAACAGACTCAGCAAAAGACAAAGAGACAAAACTAGGCGACGGTGAATGCGTGTATGGTGGGGTGCTGATAAAGGACAATGCACAGAGACAGATGATGCTGCGGTGCCACATCCTAGCTGCCCCCAATACGCAGCTGACTGTTGGCACAAGCGCACTGAGCAGCACTAGCAAGCAGGCAGTCCTGATCCACATACAGCAAAGCATCACCTGCCTTGCCTCAGGCACCGCACAGGCTCTCACGTCCGTTGGCATCCCACGCTTTCTTGATTTCACGCGCCCTCTTGTCGCCTATGCCGTCTATGGCTGACAGCTGTCGCACGGCATCATCACTGTTGAGGACGTCTTGCACATTGCCGCTGCCAAAGTGCTTGGTGATGGCTTGTGCTCGTGCATCGCCCACGTCTGGCAAGTAGCGCAGGATGACTTCTTCGTCTGGCTGTAGCCGCTCCGCACTAGCGACACAGCATGGCGACACAGCAAACTGAAATTATCGCATGACACAGCATGTGGTTGAGGGGCGTGCGGTGCGTTGTATTGCGGCAAGTTGCTGTGCGGATTCTTCAAGTCAAGATGGACAGCTCAGCTGCATCTGAACACACTTGCAAGCTGGTCATGACATGGAGTCCAGCTGCAGCAGCCGGCCAAAACGCTATGCTCCTGGGGTCCTGGGCATGCCACAGCACTCACATGTACCTACCCTGTGTGCATATTGGTTACACAAAAAATCATGCAGGTAATCATGCACATACAAGCTGGTCATGATATGGCATCCAGCAGCCGGGCAAAACGCTATGCTCATGGGGTCCTGGGCATGCCACAGCTCTCCGTCTTCCCATGGTGGCTGCACCCACATGTACCTACTACCCTGTGTGCATATTGGTTACACGTGAAATCACGCATGTAAACGGAGTGGTGGAACATGTTGTGAAAGGGCAGATAGCGCATCTCATAGCGATGGCAGAGGCAGTCCGCTGCAGTCGCTGCCAGCTTGTAAGTCACAAGTCCCAACCAGCTAGTAGGAACCGCCACTCACTCTTTGACACTCAGTTCGTACGTGTCATGCCGGTCCCAGGTGCCTCGCAGGCGCACCTTCTCCCCTAAAGCAAAACCCAGGTCGTTTCCTTTGACTGACAGCAGCCTTGGGCGTTGGCCGTTTGAGCCGTAGGCAGCAGCCAGAGCTGCTTCACCGGCTGCTGCATCTGTCTCGCCACAAGTCACCTGCAGCAGCAGCAGCAGCAGCAGCAGAGAGGCTGGTGAGGACAGCATCCGATTCACCTTGTGTGCTGGCGACTGCATTTACACTTTGCTGGTGAGCAGCTCTACTGGCTGATGCTGACATGTTAAATGTTAAATGTTACATGTTAAACGGCATTCAGTTGGCTGGCCGCAGCTGCTCCTGGATGTGCACGTTGCGTCTCAGCGTTAACGCCGGAGGGGATGCTTTATGCTGTGCCTTTACCAGTGGGTAGTAACAGCCACGCACCTGCACCTTTGCAATCTGAAAGCCATTGTTCTCATATACAATCTTCTGCACAATGCCTTCCAACGTGACGCTCCTGTGAGACACTGCTGCAACGCGCTGTTGCTGCTGCCTTGGTGCTGTTGGGGGGCGAAGCGTTGTGGAGCATGATGGAATACGCGCCCCGATGCGCTGTGTAGTTCCTCTAGTGCTTGTTAGCTGGCTGCAGCCAGCTATACGGTGTCTGCAGCCCGAAAGCATGACCCAGCACCTGCAGCTGCAGTACTATTGTTCTAAGCGTTGCAGGTTGAGCGGACAGCGGCGCGTGTGCAGACGCGCATGTGACACTGCTAACGCGTCATAAAAACGTTGCTGCGACCGCGAGACCTTCACGGTGTATCACACGCCGGTGGCAGCTGGGGATTCAGCGATCCGTCTGCTGGCTATCTCGAGTGCAATGACGGACACGAGCGAGCGTACTTCCTATGTCGAATACCATCAATGTACTAAGATCTTCTCAACAGCGATCAAGTATTTCATGATATCCGAGGTAGCATGAGTTAACAGTAGGGTTCTTTGCACACAACTTGCCAAGGGGGGCCACCACAAACCTAAAGCCAGGGGAGGAGGACGCGCTTATTTGCCGAAACCCCACCCCCCCTTCGCGTTTAGGCCCTCGTGTCGTGCCAACAGTACCCCCCCTCGAGGGTTAGGCTCGATAGTCAACCGCTCACTGGGCGTTCCGTTCAATCGACCCTACCCCCCGGCAGCGTTTAGGGTGAAAACGCGAAAAAGGGTACCCCCCCTCCAAGATTAGGCATGGCGTCCCCCCCCCCTGGGTATAGGTTTGTGGTGGACCCCAAGTATGCTGGACCCACGAGCACTGGCAAGGTGCCAGAGCACGCGCACGATGCAAATCAAACATGCAACGAAATCTCCGCACATCAGCAAGCTGGTGACCAGGAGGCAGCCAAAGGTGCCAAACAGGAGCTGCTGCTTGTGTCGAAGCGTACCCAAGTGAAGGGCAGATATCCGAAGGAAAGATCTGATGCATTCTCCCGCTGCGTGAATGCTGCAACACCCACAGGATGGTCAACACATCACACAGTGCGGTGCCTGCTAGCCATTGCAAGAGCTGTTGTGCCGCACGCGGGACATGCCGCACAGACTCCGTCGACACAACAGCAATCTGCTTGGCATGAATTGTCTGAAATGCACACGAGACCGGACATGATTCGTTGGATAGATGCGTGCAAGACAACCAACCCAGCCACACGCATTGCAGATGCAAGCAGCCTCTGCAGCATGTAACTGTCATCCTTTGCATAGAACGCCACCAGCACACTCTTGCGCCATGCACACACTAAACACACCTCGTCTGTCAAACGCAAGTCAACTCACTTCTGTCCCCAAACTTGACGTGTTACTTTGTTACTTTGTTACAGCCATCACTCCACGTTAAACTCGTGCCGCGCTGCCTTTTTGTATTCAGTGACGCCCTTGCCTGAGCCGATGACACCAACCTTACCGCCCTCAGGCACAGCAAACATGCTCTCCTTCTTGCGCCCAGTGAAGTAGCCTGCAGCACAGCAGATAACATGCAATCACAGCGTCAGCCAAGGTAGCAGCATCAGCAGCGACTTGCAAGCAGCACAGCCACAATCAGGCACCGCAAACATGCTCTCCTTCTTGCGCCCAGTGAAGTAGCCTGCAGGCAGCACAGCAAAACAAAAGCGCAGGGCAACAGCAGCAGCAAGGTTATAGCGAACTTCCGCATAGTGAGGCATTGCGAACATGCCCTGCTTCTTACGGCCAGTGAAGTAGCCTGCAGGCATCACAGCAGATAAATTGCGATTACAGCGTCAGTCAAGGCAGCAGCATCAGCAAAGAGTTGACGCCAACCTTGCCGCCCTCAGGCACCGCAAACATGCTCTCCTTCTTGCGCCCAGTGAAGTAGCCTGCAGTAGTGGATCAGATAACAGGAAATCTCAGCGTCAGCTAAAACAGCATCATCAGCAGTGGGCTGCAAACATGCTCTCCTTCTTGCGCCCAAAGCAAGAGACTGCAGCAACACAGCAGATAAAAGGCAATCACAGCATCAGTCAAGGTAGCAGCATCAGCAGTGGGCTGCAAGCAACTAAGCCTCAGTCCGGCACCGCAAACATGCTCTCCTTCTTGCGCCCAGTGAAGTAGCCTGCAGGCAGCACAGCAAAACACGATGCTCCGCACCTGTCTTGGGCTTGCCGCCCTTGAGGAACGACTCCCAATCGCTCCTTCATGATCCTGCCCAACTCCTCTTCAGCCACATCACATGGCCCGAGACACATTGAACAGCTGCATCCGCTGTACTTCAACACATCGATCACAAACAATGTTTTTGACAATACTCACATACGCAAATGCACCGTACCTGTCTTGGGCTTGCCCCCCTTGCCCTTGAGGAAGGACTGCCAGTTGCTCTGGCGCTCCTTTTGCTTGATGTCCATCTCCTGGAAGCGCCGCTTGCTCTTGAAGCTCTTCAGCAGCTTCTTCTTGCGCGCCACGGTCTTCTCATCGTCCGTGGGCTTGATCTCCAGCCACTGCACAGCAGAGTGATGCAAGGTGTTCACCTGAGTCAAGGTGGAGTGCTTGCCGGAGCTTCTCCTCCGGTCACAATTATGGCGCAGACCAAACCATGATCTTGCTTGCTTTACAATCGCCCCGATGTTACACGCAGCAACGCGATGTTACACGCAGCCCCCCAACCCAACCCCAACCCCCTCAACCCGTGCATCAGGACCACCATAATCATGTTACCAATCAAGCCATAGCAACAGGCCATACACGACTCCACACCCCACCGCAGCTAATAGCACTTCAGTCAACAATCACCTTTGGTGGTGCCTGGTCCAGGACCGGCTCCTCTACTCGCTTGCGCTTTGGTGCAGCCATGCAGTGTAGCCCGCAGCAGAGCTGACCAGCTGTTATGAATATTGTTATTATGGCAATTTTGGTAATGTTATTGGTATGTTATGATCGTTACCTTTGGTGGTGCCTGGTCCAGAGTGGGCTCCTCCTCTACTCGCTTGCGCTTGGGAGCAGCCACACCAGTGTAGCCCGTGGTGTCCTCCACCGGTGGCCGCACACTGGCAATGGGCAGCTGCAGAAAACAGCAGACGCATACAACATGGTGATTGAAAAGCGGTTGAAGTTGAACGGGATGCAGCTAGCACGCTACACTGGCAGCCGCACACTGGCAACAGGCAGCTGCAGAGAACAGCAGAAACACGCAACATGGTGATTGGCAGCGGCTTGTCAGGCTCATCCAAAAACGGTTGGTCGCACGGGAGACGCAACTAGCACGCTACGTGGCGGCCACACACTGGCAATCGGCAGCTGCAGAGAATAGTAAATGCATGCACCATGATTGGCAGCGACTCATCAAGAACAGCGGTGGGTTGCACGGAAGACGCAATTAGCACGCTGCACAAACAGGCTTCGGGCAGCAGAGCCGGTTTGCGCTGCTGTGCTCTGCCCTGCGGTGCTGCTGCTGAACCTGCCCGTCTCAGTCCAACACTGCATCCCTCCCAGGCTGAAGCAGCTTGTTAAAATGGAAATCATCAAGTAGGCTTACACGAGTTACGAGGTACAGAACCAAGCTCAGCACAGCACAGCACAGCTATCCACGCACCTCCTCTTCGTTGCCGTAGCCCTCAAACAGCACCAGAGTTGCCAGCGTCCGTCACATCCTTAACCGTTGCAGAATAGTACTGCCCATCACCACTGTACAGCGCTGTTGCTGCTGCTGCTAACTCTGCCTGTCTTACACAAACACTGCAGCTCTCCCGAGCTGCTGCAGCTCGTTCAAGTCAGCAATTAGGCTAAACACGCGGTACAGAAACAGGAACCCCCACAGCACAGCACAGCACAACTATCCAGGCACCTCCTCCTCGTTGCCATAGCCCTCAAACAGCACCACAAAGTTGCCAGCGTCCGTCACAGCCCTCACTGTTCAGTGCAGCACACAGCCGACTGCTCCATCATGCGTGCCCAACAGGACAAGCTGATGGTTTGCGCTGCCGCGCTCCGCCCTGCACTGCTACTGCTAACCCTGCCCGTCTCACACAAACACTGCATCTCCCCAAAGCTGCCGCAGCCTGTTCAACTCAGCAATTAGGCTACACACACGGTACAGAAACATGCAGAGCATTGAACAGCACAGCGCAGCACAGCTATCCACACACCTCCTCTTCGTTGCCATAGCCCTCAAACAGCACCACAAAGTTGCCAGCGTCCGTCACAGCCTTCACAGTTGCAGGATAGTACTGCCCATCACCACTGTACAGCGCCAAACAGGGTTCCCCGACAGCCCATGCTGCATTGCCTTGACCCAGCAATGCCTGCTTGACCTGAGCGCGCCGAATCTGATCTGCTACGGAGGCTGGTAGCATGGCCGCGATGTTGAGCTCTGCAGGGGTGACTATCTGCTGCTGCTGCTGCTGCTGCTGTTCAAGGCCGCTGGAAGCTGCAGCTGTTGCCACTGCTGCTGCTAGTGCTGACGCGCCTGCTCCATCTGCTGCTGCTCCTAGACCTGCAGTGACGGGTGACAGCAGCAGGATGGCATGCATAATTTGTCCAGCAGCGAAGCTACAGCTACAAGAGGGGTGTGTTGCAGTGTATGCAGAATTTCCAAGAAATGCAGCAGCTGACCTGACAATGCACATCACAAGCTACCCTGCATACACACTGCTGCTGCAGACGACATGCCAGGCACCCTGCGCGGCAGCATGCCGACAAAGCACAACCTTGCAGCAGACACAGCACCGCACAAAGCCTACCTGCTACTGCAGGTTGCGCTGCTGCTGCTGCTGCCTCTGCTGCTCCCGCATCTTTCAGCAGGTCCACAGTCAGCTGGATGACTTCACTCAGGCTGTCGTACATCTCTCGTAGCTCCTCATTGCCAGGATCTGACAGCAGCAGCGTCTCAACCTGCAGAGCATCAGCCATGGTGTCAGCCAGGACACAACAGTAGCCACGGTGTCAGCATGCACAACATTATGCCTGCTGCTGTGGATGTGGCAATGCACAACATCAGCCATGGTATCACCGGAGAAGGTGGCAGGGCATCCACAGACATAGTTTTCGGGGTATAAGCAGACATGTGTGCAGTGCTGGGACACGGGCACTGCACGCATGTGCAACAGCTGTGCATGAACAGTGCTACGCTTCTATCTGCTGTTGCTGCTGTGCTTTGGTTTGGCTGTTGGTTACTGCATGCAGATATGCTGCTGCAAATGACACGTGCACCGGCGCGGCCACAGCACCAAACACAGCTGTACTGTCCCCTGCTGAATGACCATCCAGCACCCACCTGCTGCTGCTGTTCCCTGTAGTCATGTAAGTTCTGCTGGAGCTCCTCCACGCTGTGTGTCTCTTCTGCCATGGTGCTGCTATTTGCAAGTGCCCGTGCAAGTGCTGCTGCTGCTGTCTATGATGTGCTTGTTGACGCCCCCAGCGCCCCGCCTACGTTCAATCTATATAGATTCCAGACGTGTAATCACAAGGATCAACGATCACAGCGGGTTCAAAACAGCCGAGAACCGTGTGTGATGAGCTGTGTCGGTGAACAGAAGAGCCGCAAACGAAAGTTGAATAGCGGAAAAGGCTTTAAAAACCGGGTTCACAAACTCGCATAGGCTAACAACCCTTAGAGCAACAGGACAAGTTGCAACCCTCCCCAGCAGGGCTTAGTCCTGTCACCATTGCACCCTGATGCGTCAATTCCAAGCCTGAAGCGTCTTGTCGATGCCAGCGCTCGTTTCGATGATGCTCATGCAGCGATCATGGCATGAACGGCAGCAGCAACAACCCTGGTTGTGCCAAGGCAGTTCAAATTGCAGTTGCTTGAAGCTTCATCTTCTTCAGCCCGTAGTTTAACCCACCCTAACCACAACGCTAACAGCATTTGGTAGTGATCACGTGCTTGGCTTCACAGCTGCTTGGCTTGGCTAATCAGGGACCAGCCAGACGCTGCTGCTTCTGCCTCACTCCTACTGGTGAAGCCATGCACACGCGCTCTGACAACAGCCCGCAACTGTTGGATGTAAATTGCACAGTCTTGGATGCCTTGGTGCTGGAGTATCTGGCCGGTGCAGAGCTGATTGAGGTGCGCATGGGTGTTGCTCCTGTATGCATGCATGCTGGTTTGCTTGCTTGCAGGAGGGAAGTGTTTTGCTCTCAACACAGCAGAGCCTTTATGCGTGTCCATGATGTACAGCATGTCCTCTTATTAACGCATGGCAAACATGTCAGTGTGTTTACTTTGCACTACACAGAGGGGGGCGGCGCTTTGCAGGACCTGGAGCACTTCCTGGGCATCGTCATTCAGCAGTGTCATGCACAGTTCAGACGGCCGGAGGAGTTATATTGCTTTGCTCCTGACTGCTATTGATGTTGCAGGATGTTGTTCCTGATGGCAGTGACCGGAAGTCGCTCAGCAGGCTCGCTGCCGCTGCTGCTTATGAGCAGCTGCACCAGGGCAATGTGTGCAACGCCATGGCCATTGTGTCCAAGTTCTGCCCGCAAGTGCTGCAGGTGTGCACGCATGCAGCAGCAGCAGGGTGTCATGCAAACAGCGGCAGCCGCAGCGGGTGTGTCAGGTTCTCTGCCTTGCGCAATGGTACTGCATTCAGTGCTACTGTGCCTTGCACACATACAGGCAGAGGTGGATCACGCCAAAGGCCACTGCATGTGCACAGTTGAAGCCAGCAGCAGAGCCATAGCCTGACTAGTTATCGCCTTTCATGACTGTGCTACTGGCTGCATCGTTGAGTGGGCAGCTCCAGCGGCTCAAACTGCAATTGTACTGCAGCAGAAGCAGCAACAGCAGGTTGTCGAACTATCACTGTCCTGTGTTGCTTAGTGTTTGATGAGTGCCACTGCTTGCTGTTCTTGCTGCTGCGTCACCTATTTCCTGAGGATGGGGCTCACATGCGTGACGGCGCGTTGAGTCCTTTGCAGCCCAGATCTTCGGGTGTTCATTGCGACGTATGGATAATGTGCACACCATGTAACCCCTCTTCTCCTTCTTCACCTACTTGCAGGACCAGCGCCTGAGCTTCAAGTTGAAGAGGCAGCAGTTCATTGAGCTGCTGCGGCAGTCCACAACAGCAGGAGATGCAGCCGCACTTGCGTGTGCTCGAGAGGAGCTTGCACCGCTTGCGCTGGATGCGTATCCAGAAGCATATCTGGACTTCAAGCGCGCGATGCTGATGCTGGTGCAGCCACAGCAGCAGGAGCAGCAGCAGCAGCAGCAGCAGCAGCAGAATCAGCAGCATGGTCAACAACAGCAGCAGCAGCAGGATGGCAACGGTTCGCTGCAAGCACGGCATCAACTGGCAGAGGTGCTGCGCCACACGATGCTGCAGGAAACTGGTGAGGAGTGCTGCCGCTGGGCTGCTTGGGTGTGTGCCTGTGGCTGTATGTCGTGCCCACGCATAGTGCAAGGCGCAAGTGCAGCTAGTTCCTGGCGCGCGCTCCACTTTGGTATAATTCGCACCCTCGCAAAGCAACCCTCTGCCTTGATTGTGCCTTGGATTTGCCTGAGGCTTGCTGCTCTGCAGCAGGCTGGGCTTTCAGCTAGCTTATGTGTTTCCGTCGTCCTCACTAGCAGGTACGCCTGGTGTCTTACGTCTTCTTTCAACACCCTGTCTCAAAAAATCCTGTTGCAAATCCCCTGCGCTGCAGGCTGCCGCACCCCGCAGCTTGAGCATCTGCTGTGCTACCTGTCGCACCTGTTCAGCCAATACACTAGTTGCAGCCACGGCAGCAGCAGCAGCAGGGGAGGCGGCAGCCATGCGCAGCTGCAGCAGCTGCTGCTGGCGGCTGGTGGGGATCTTGTGGCAGGGCTGCTGCTGGAGGGGCGCGATGAGGGCCCGTTGCCACCTGATGTGGCTGGCGTGCCTGCTACAGAGCGAGACGTGCAGGTGAGGGTGCGGGTGTTTCTGTATCGTGTTTGCAGGACATATGGTTCTGCAGGGCGCGCTGGTGCTGTGTTTGTATGCGTTGCTTGCATCGCGCCTGATCTAGCGCCGAACTGGGGTTGGCCGGATGTATGCATTGCCAGGCTGCCAGATTTTGTGGCAGGGCTGCTGCTTGAGGGCCGCGACGAAGGGCCGCTGCCACCTGACGTGTCTGGAGTGCCTGCTACAGAGAGAGACGTGCAGGTGAGGATGCGCCTGCTTGCAAGACATAGTCATCTACAGGGCGCAGTCTTGCGGTCTTTGTGTGGGTTGCTGCCACCTGATGTGTCTGGCATGCCTGCTACAGAGCGAGACGTGCAGGTGAGACTGAGAGCGAGGGGTGCACCTGTTTGCAGGACATATGTTCCTGCAGGGTGCGCTGGGACTGTCTTTGCGTGTGCGTTGCTTGCATCGCGCTTGAGCTAGCGCCGAACTGGTGTTTGCCTGATGTCCGCATCGCCAGGCTGCCAGATCTTGTGTCAGGGCTGCTGCTGGAGGGCCGCGATAAGGGGCCGCTGCCACCTGATGTGGCTGGCGTGCCTGCTACAGAGCGAGATGTGCAGGTGAGGATGCGTGTGAGTTAGTGATGTTTTTGCAGGACACATGCTCCTGCAGGGCGCGCTGGGGCTGTCTTTGCGTGCGTTGCTTGCCTTGCACCTGATCTAGCGATGAACTGGTGTTCGTTTGAGGGTTGCATCGCCAGGCTGCCACCTGATGTGTCTGGCATGCCACGGCAGCAGCAGCAGCAGGGGAGGCGGCAGCCATGCGCAGCTGCAGCAGCAGCTGCTGGCGGCTGGTGCAGATCTTGTGGCAGGGCTGCTGCTGGAGGGCCGTGATGAAGGGCCGTTGCCACCTGATGTGGCTGGCGTGCCTGCTACTGAGCGAGACGTGCAGGTGAGAATGCGCGTGTTGTTTTGTGATGTTTGCAGGACATATGTTCCTGCAGGGCGCGCAGGTGCTATGTTTGTGTGCGTTGCATGCATTGCGCCTGATCTAGCGCCACACTGGTAGCAGGGCTTGTTCGCCTGATTTTTGCATTGCCAGGCTGCCAGATCTTGTGGCAGGGCTGCTGCTGGAGGGCGGTGATGAGGGGCCGCTGCCGCCTGATGTGGCTGGCGTGCCTGCTACAGAGCGAGACGTGCAGGTGAGGATGCGGGTGGTTTTGTAATGTGTTTGCAGGACATATGTTCCTGCAGGGTGCGATGGGGCTGTCTTTGTGTGTGCGTTGCTTGCATCTCCCCTGAGGTCAATCTGGGTTTCACATTATGTATGCTTCGCCAGGCTGCCACCTGATGTGTCTGGCGTGCCTGCTGCAGAGCGAGATGTGCAGGTGAGGATGCGTGTGAATTAGTAATGTGTTTGCACGAGATATATTCCGGTAGGGCGCGCTGGTGCGTTCGTGAGTGTTGCTTGCGTCGCGCCTGAACTCAATCTGGTGTTCACCTGATGTGTGCAAAGAAGATTCCTGCAAGCCGCCTTGGAGTGCGCCGCACTCGCATCGCCTCTAGCCAAATGATTGCTGCTGCATGCAGTTGTACAGTACATCTGCTGTTGATCCTCGTTGCCGTACTGTGCCGCTGCTGTGCTGCAGGCCCTCATGGCCGCTGCGAGCATCCCTCGCTCTGCTGCGCTGAATGCGCTCAAGGCAGCTGAACACTACATCTGCTGACAGTTCTCATTATGCACTGCGCTGCTGCTTCTACAGGCCCTAATGGCAGCTGTCAGCATCCCACGGTCTGCTACGCTGAATGCGCCCAAGGCAGCTGTACATTACATCTGCTGGTAATCCTCATTCTGCACTGCGCTGCTGCTTTGCTGCAGGCACTTATGGCAGCTGTCAGCATCCCTCGCTCTGCTGCGGGCCTACATGTAGTTCCACCTACACTTCAAAAAATTCTTGCAAGCTACCCCGTTGCTGCCTTGGAGTGCGCTGCACACGCATTGCGTCTGGCCAAACGACTGCCTGCTTATGACCACCTGCATGCAGTTGCACACTATATCTGCTGATATCTGCATTGCCACGCTGCACTACTGCTTTGCTGCAGGCACTAATGGCAGCTGTCAGCATCCCACGCTCTGCTGCGCTGAATGCGCTCAAGGCAGCTGTACATCACATCTGCTGATAACCCTCATTCTGCACTGCATTGCTGCTTTGCTACAGGCACTCTTGCAGTTCGTACAATACGTATACTGATAAGCCAACTTGCCGCTCTGCGCTGCTGCTTTGCTGCAGGCGCTCATGGCAGCTGTCAGCATCCCTCGCTCTGCTGCGCTGAATGCGCTCAAGACTGCCTGCATGCAGTCCGTACATCACATCTGCTGCTCAACCTCCCTGCTGCACTGCGTTGCTGCAGGCACTCATGGCAGCCGTCAGCATCCCTCGCTCTGCTGCGCTGAATGCGCTCAAGGCAGCTGCACATCACATGTGCTGCTAATCCTCATTCTGCACTGCGCTGCTGCTTTGCTGCAGGCACTCATGGCAGCTGTCAGCATCCCCCGCTCTGCTGCGCATGCAGTTGTACAATACATCTGCTGATTCTCGTTGCTGCCCTGTGTTGCTGCTTTGCTGCAGGCCCCAGTGGCGGCTGTCAGCATCCCTCGCTCTGCTGCGCTGAATGCGCTCAAAGCAGCTGCACATTACATCTACTGCTCATCCTCATTCTGTACTGCGCTGCTGCTTCGCTGCAGGCCCTCATGGCAGCTGCCAGCATATCTCGCTCTGCTGCACTGAATGCGCTCAAGACAGCTGCACATCACATCTGCTGATAATCCTCATTCTGCACTGCGCTGCTGCTGTGCTGCAGGCTCTAATGGCAGCTGTCAGCATCCCTCGCTCTGCTGCGCTGGATGGGCTCAAGGCAGCTGGCGGTGACGCAGCAGCAGCACTGGCAGGGCAGCTGATGCGCTTCAGGCTGAATGTCAAGAAGGTGGATGCTCTTGCATGGGAGTACGCTGTGGCGAGGTGAGCCGCAGCGGTTGTTTGTCTGGCTTGTGACAGCAAGTGATAAGTCAGTTGAAGAGCTATTCATGGTTTGCCTAAATTTTGACATATGGGGGGTTTGGCAACCAAGCAAAAAATGGTATCAGCTTACGGCAGCTGGCGGTGACGCAGCAGCAGCACTGGCAGGGCAGCTGATGCGCTTCAGGCTGAATGTCAAGAAGGTGGATGCGCTTGCATGGGAGTACGCCGTGGCGAGGTGAGCTGCAGTTGCTGTTGTTTGTTTGGATTTCGACCAAGCGGTGGATCAGTCAACGAGCTATCCAAGGTTGCAAGACATGGGGGGGGTGTTCGGCAACCAAGCAGCAATGTTTCATCAGCTCATTACGTCTGCCGTAGATGCTCAACCTCCTGCTGTTTTGACAGGCAGATACAGGGTACAAGACTTCGGGCCTGTTCAAGTCCCCAACGCAAGAGCACAAACCTGCGTAACCTGTTTTTAGGCTACTCATGTGAACATTATCACTCGTGTGTGCTGCTGCAGGGGCCTTGTAGAGCTAGATGATGCTCCCTCTGCAGCAGCAGCAGCAGCAGCAGCAATAACAACAGACGGCCCAGCAGCAGCAGCAGCAGCAGCAGCGCCTTCTGACATGATGGACATTGACCACGCACCTGCAACAACACCAGCCGCGACAGACGCTTCAGCAGCAGCAGCAGCAGGTTCTGCTATGGGCTGCACCAGCAGCGGTGGCAGCAGCAAGGCGCAGAAGCGCAGCAACAACAGCAGCACTGGCCGTGCAGCAGCAGCTGCTGCTGCAGCGACAGCGACAGGCACTGGGAGCCCTTTCACCACTGCAGGCATTGCTGCTTGGCAGGGTTTGGGGTTAGCTGCGGCGGCAGATGGGCCCGTAGCAGCTGCAATGCTGCGCAGTGAGTCGCAGAGCCCACCGTATAAAGTGCCGCGTTGGCGTTGCAAGCAGACGCCGTCTCGCTTTCTTGGCAGACAGCCGGGTTCAGCAGCAGCAGGCGATGCAGCAGCAGCAGCAGGAGCAG
Source organism: Tetradesmus lagerheimii (assembly GCA_902809745.2). Lineage (NCBI taxonomy): Eukaryota > Viridiplantae > Chlorophyta > Chlorophyceae > Sphaeropleales > Scenedesmaceae > Tetradesmus > Tetradesmus lagerheimii. Next base: position 59,676 of record CADDIJ020000628.1, read on the forward strand.
CGGCAGCAGCAGATGGCGAGCTGCAGCAGGAGATGCAGCTGCTGCAAGTGATTGTGGATGGGGCTGGTGCACATGCAGCAGCTGGTGGGTCAAACAGCGCTTGCCAGACCAGCAAGCAGGCTTCACAACAGCAGCAGCAGCAGCAGCTGCAGCAGCAGAAGCCGGGTGACAGCGCAGCAGCAGATTTGCTTGCTGAGCAGACGGTACATGCCGCACGTGCAGCGCAGCAGCAGCAGCGCTGGCAGCAGCTACAGCATTCGTTGAAAGCTGCTGCCAGCAGCGGCAGCAGCAGCAGCGATGCAGGTGCCGCACAGCAACAGCAGCAGCAGCAGGATGTGCAGGCGTCGCTAGCGCAGCTGCAGGGGTTAGTGAAAAAAGGCAGCTGGCTTGAGGTTGAGGGTTTATTGCAGGAGCTGCAGCCTGGGTTGCTGCAGGAAAGCCCTACCTTGAGGTTCGAGCTGAAGCGATGCCAGTTCATGCAGGTGTGTTTGTGAAGGTTTCTGAAAGACTCATGAATATTTAAATTGATTCGCGGCTACGATTGGTACAAGGTGTCAGTAGGCATGCACAGCATCGTGCGCTGCGCTGGTGACTTGGGTCAACACATCGGCGCTATATACTAGTAGTAGTAGTTCAGCCCAACGCACAGCAGCATCAGTGCAAAAATGAGTCTTCTCAACAGATCGGCTGCCTGCTAAGCCAACCTTCACATGCAAGTAACACCACATGTTGCTGCTGCTGCTGCCGCGTGCTGACAACAACACAACCCTGTTCAACTTGATGTGTGTTTGCAGCTGGTGCAGTGCAACGATCTACCCGCAGCGCTGCAGCTGGCACGTAGCCAGCTCACGCCTTTGGCAGATGCCCACCCAGAGCTACTGCCATACCTCAAGTGTAGCATGGCACTACTGCTGCCGGGACCTGGCTTGTTTGGTACAGCAGCAGCAGCAGCAGCAGGTGCAGCAGGTGCAGCAGCCGGCAGCAGCAGCAGCAGCAGCTTAGAAGAGGCTGGCAGCAAAGTGCTGTCTCAGCTGCTGCCGCTGCTGCAGTCGAAGCTTGGGGTGGAGCCGCCAGCGCTTGTCAAGCTGTTTAGGGTACTGCTGACAGGGCACAAGGGGTGGTTTAGGGTTCAGCGCTGCCAGGATCCCTTCGCTGCTGCGCTAGGGCTTGACAGGCTCCTGCAAGCTGAGTCAGCTGCAGGCACTGCAGATGGTGTAGGCACAGCTTCTGCTGCAGCGGCAGCGGCAGCAGGTGCGAGTTCTGCGGATGCTGCTGGTGCAGGGGTAGGGACAGCCACTCCAAGGGGGGCAAATGCAGCTGGTGGGGGTGCGGCTGAGGGTGCAGTAAGTGATGGAGAGCTGCCAGATCAGCCGCCAAGGCTGATTGATGCTGACATGATGGGGTCAGAAGAGCAGTTAGAATTTGACGAGGCAGAGATCTTACAGGTGATGGAAGTGTTAGAGCTGCCGCGTGCTACTGCACTGGAGTTGCTGCTTGAGCAGGGGGGCGATGCACAGGCAGTGATCATGCATGCTTTTGGGGCGTAAGGCCGCGACCGCTTCAGCAGCAGCAGCTGCAGCCTGTACAGGTGATGGAAGTGTTAGAGCTGCCGCGTGCTACTGCACTGGAGTTGCTGCTTGAGCAGGGGGGCGATGCACAGGCAGTGATCATGCATGCTTTTGGGGCTTGAGGCAGAGGCTGCTTCATAAGCACTTCAGCACTGCATTGCACTGTATGGCAGCAGTGTAGTAAGTGCTACATAGGATCGGTGTCAGGAGAGTGGGGTGTCATCAGCTGTTGGGTAGCTTGCAGAAGAGTACGTGCTATGGGATGAGTTGTGTTGTACTGCTTGAGCTTATATGTGCTGCACTGTGGTGCTGTGTGGCGGAGTGATAGGGTGACAAGGCTTCTGTATATGGTGCACTGGACGGGAGGGCCAGTGTGGCAACATATGTTTATCATGGGGCTAGCATGGAGCGACACCGTGTCTTGGGCCAAGACATGTGGCGATTTTGCATGCGCCTGTGTGTTTTCAATGCCGTGGGGTGGCAGGACTCACGATGTACACTAGTTGCATTCCTGTACAATAGGTTGGCTGTACACGGCGTTTGTGTGGCGGCAGCTTTGTGAAGCACTGATTGCAAACGTTGCCCATGTCCTTTCAGACTGCCTCTGCGTAATGATGCCATAAGGACTTCAAGTGCGTTGTCTCGAACGTGCTGTGCATGTGCAGCTGCATCAGGCAGTCGCTCCTGGCGTGCAACCTACTACGTGTGTGGCTGCAGCTGCACCTGCAACAGAATGACAACATTGGACGCTGGGGGTTGCAACATAGCAAGACTGCAGTGATACGTGCATCGGTCAAGCAAGCGCTTTACACTGGATGGATTGTATATGTATATTTGAGTATTGAAGTTGATTCATAGTGCGTCTGCGTAAAATGCTGCACATCGTGTGAGTAGGGCGAGCTATGACTAGCAAGCGATGTTCCAGTTTAGTGGCTGCCTTTGTGTTGACAGCTGCATGGATCGCATGCGCGCATGCCTCTGGCGTGGCCCGTGTCTCGAACACACCATCCCATGGCGCACTATCACTGCAACCTGCACTCGAAAGCGATGCAGAACCCATAGTCTTGGACGGCAACTACTACATAGAGGATGAGTTTGATGAGTTCTTAAATAAGCCTTTGCGCATCAACAGGTAGGCTGGGACGCAGCGCATGCTTGCTGCTCGTATGTCAACAGCACAAGCAGCAGCAACAGATTCCGTGCTTCTGCCGCAGCACGGCCTTGTTTGCAGCACCAAACCTACCCATGCCACGCTTGATCCCTTTGCTTCGGGATGCTCTGGGTTAGCGTCTGGCAGTGCAAACTTCCTGCTTGGAACCGCATCCTAGGAGGCCTCCTCTGTTCGTTCCTTGCCTGCTGTGGTGGCCCTGCTTTGTCCCCTGCATAACCCTCTGCTCAACAACTTGGAGGAACGTGACCATCAACAGTCAGCCAGGCCAGCTGCCAGTGCTGGACCTGGGCCTGAAGCCAGGCATCTGGGAGATCTGCTCAACCTGTACGCTGTGTTTCCTGCAAGTCAGCATCGCGAATGAGTCTGCCAGAGGCACAGGCACCATGATTAGCGTTGTGCGGGGGCAGGTTGGCAGCCGAGTGGAGCACATTGATGCGTATGGACTGCGGCAGGTGTGCACTCCGACGCAGTCATCACTGGCGATCATCAACAACACGCAGCGCAGCATGCTGTATCCTGCACCTGGAGGGACGCAAACAGCAGAGGCAGTTGACGTCACCTACGAGGTGCAGTAATTGGTTATAATACTTTGGGGCAGCTTGTTCAGCCAGCAACACCGCATGCTAGCTGCTCCAGGAAGTGAATGTGCTGATGCAGAGCAATAGGGGCAGCAATACGTGGCAGACGTCTGCAGCCAGTGTGGCAGGAGTACTCAAGTATGCTGCGTGTTGGTGTTGTTGCTTATGTTCGTCGACGTTTGTTTGCTCAAGTCCAGCGGCAACAGTGTCTGTTGCTCAAGCCCAGCAGCCATCCGGACTGGATTTAGATAGGATTCTGCAAGCCCAGCAGCAACAGTGTCTGCCATTGAGGCATGTCATGCTTGCATGTTGCCCAGCTTGAATGTGGCGCAAACTTGCCATACATACCCGGCACTTTCTTGACACCAACCATGCCTCATTTGTGCCACATATTGTGCACCGGCTGTGAACATGCTGCACTGCACGTGTTAAAACAAATTGACTGCTTTCTTGTTGTTTGGCATCCTGCAGGGCCGCACATACTCCCAACATGGTGCATGTGACAGACATCAGCAGTGACGTCCCGCTACAGCTTGTGACAGGCGGCTTCTACGTCGGCGGCTACGCAATCGTGAGGCACTTGTTATAATGTTACTGTAATAATGGTCACAACAGGTGCCACCTGTGGAGGGTTGATTGCTGCAGCTGTTATTTTGTGAGCACTGCATAATTACTGCCAGTTCGTCACTCATCCGGTGCCCGTTTGTAAGTGTGCACACTGATCACCTTTGACACTGCCACTAGGTGCTCTGGGCAGCTGTTCAGTGGCAACCCACAGATGTTGAATTATGTTCTTCTGCTGCTCTGCAGAACCGGCGCAACGCCACATGCCTGTGCCGGCACGTGGTGTCGGACGAGTGCATCCAGAGGACCACTCCAGAGATCTGCATCACACTGTTGATGGAAGAGCTGCAACGTGGTCCAGCGGCAACAGCAGCCAGTGGCAGCAGCAGCAACTGCACTGCTGCTATTGCTGCACCTGTTGCAGTGGGAGGTGCGTTGTTGGTCGATTGCAGTGTTCAGGCAGAACAACGGGTTATTGGGGCAGCATCAGTTGTCTACAAATGTGGTTTTGAATTGTATTGGTTGTGTTGGACCCGGACAGAGCCTCGTTCAGGTTTGCTGCACTTGTTCATTGGGCGGCATGGTGCGCACCTGATGCTATTGTACGTGTGGCCCACTTATATGCAACAGCTTGTGGTGGTCTTGCATTGCATGGCAGTGCAACATCGCTACATACTGTATGTATGCAGGTGACTCTAGACCTGCTGCCTGTTCTGGTTTTGTGCAGGTGTGCTGTTGTTGGGCATTGCTGCTGCACTGCTATTGCTGGGACGTAGGCGCCGCCGCAACCGCAGCAGGTTGCAGCTACAGCCCCAGCAGCAGCAGCATCTAGGCAGCAAGCATGGTGCAGACATTGTCGTGACAGCAGGAGACGTTGGCGTTGTGACAGACACAGACACGCAGAGCGATCGAGACTGCAGGCCACACTGCTGTTCAGGTAAGTTTGACCAAGTGCTGTTGTGTTGTTGACCGTGCATTGTGGTGTCATGCAGCGGCACATGTGCATGATCTCCGTCACACCTTGCCAACAATGTAGGAGCTATGCTGTTCATCTTTTGCCACATCATCATCATCATCATCATCATCAGTTTATTCAATCCTGCTGACAGACTGCTCTCTGTTCTATTTCATCCTGCTGTTGAATCTGCAGGGCCAGCCAGGAATCCCAGCAGCTGTTGCAGAGTCTGCAGCAGCAGCGCCGCGCAAGCAGCGACCAGCTCCCGCATCAGGTCAGCATCGGATCAGCTGCAAACTCTGCCATCTTCAGGCCTGCTACGATCGGCGCGTCTGCTATGGGCTCTGTTGTATTGCATTGTGGCGTTTTTAGCCCAACAACAGCTGGTGCTGCTGCTGGTGGTGGTGGTGGTGGCACTGCTGGGTCCGGTGTTTGGGAGATGTCATGGTGTCGTACTGCGCCAAACTTTGAGTGGGCGGCTCAAGATGCTGGCATCGAACTTGGTGGGTTGAGCAGTTGCTGAGCAGTGCTGTGTGTGTCGCTGTTGCTCAGCAATTGTATCGTTGCCATAGCCCCAGCACCATCATCTATGCCCAGTTTGTGTTTAGCCAGACTGAGGAAGGAGCAGTTTAGCAAGCGGGTGATGCTCTGCAGCTATATTGTGTCTGTTCAGCGCAGCATGTACCAGAGAGTGCTGTGGCTTGCCCAGATTCATTGTTTGGCAACATGCTCGCTGTCTTGAACTGCTATCCTGCTCTGCATGTTACTGGTGCAGGCTGCAGCGGCAGCGTGTTGGCTATCTCCAACTGCTGTCATGTGCTGCATGTTGCTGCTGCAGGTCCTCTGCTGGGAGTTGGGTCGTTTGCGCGTGTGTTCAAGGCCAAGTGGGCAGGCCTGGACGTGGCTGTCAAGGTGTACGTGTTTTGGGGGGGCAGGGGCGGGGCAGAGCACACCCTGCTGTGCTAATCAGAGACCTATGTGGCTTTTCGAATTTCAAACTATATGGCTTACCAAATTCCTGGACGTGGCTGTCAAGGTGGGGGGGGCACAGCACACCCTGCTTTGCTTTGCTTTGCTTTGCTTTGCTTTGCTTTGCTTTGCTTTGCTTTGCTTTGCTTTGCTTTGCTTTGCTTTGCTTTGCCGAAGGGGCCGGTGTGACAGCCATGTCCACTGCAAGGCCAAGTGGGCAGGCCTGGACGTGGTCAAGGTGGGGGGGGGACACAGCACACCCTGCTTTGCTTTGCTTTCGCTTTGTTGAAGGGCTGCTTTGCTTTTCTCTGTATGCGCCTGCAAGCTTTGCTGGTAGCAGCAAGACTGTCCCAGCAGTGACATCTTCTGCTGCTGCTGCTGCTGCCGCTGCTGCCTCTGCTGCCAGGTGTTGTGTTGCCCTCTGCTGCTACCAAGCTGGCCGGTGATCCAACACTCTCCCCTGCTGGAGTCTGTCTGGACGGGAGATGGCAGCAGCAAGAGTGCCGGTGGGGCAGCAGAGAAAGAGGGGATGATTGGTGCACTATGTCAGACGTGGCTAGTCACTGAGCTATGCGACAGGTGAGAAGGGACTGCATACATTCTGTATGTATGTCATGATAATCGTCCGCCACACATTCTTGTGCATGGTGTGGGTTGCAATTGAGGTGCTGAGCAGTCATGGAGTTGCAGGACACGCGGCTGTTTGGTGAAGCACCTACATGTGGTGGCTGCAGTTGACCCAACTCGTTGTACACGATGACAATGAGCAGCATGCATGCGGAAGACCGTCAAAGGCTGGCGCGTGAACTTGATTTGACATGACATGACAGCTCGAATTGTCGGTACTTGAGCACACAGCTGCCTGCGCAGCATCGCTCATCTCAAGCGTTGCGAGCCTGCATGCTGCCGTGTGTTGTTTTTGTTACTAGCATGTGTTATTTTGTTGTTGCTTTGTTACGTTGTCCGCAGGGGCACGCTCGCGCGCGTGGCTGCTGACTGGCAGCCGCAGGCACATGAGGAGGATGTGAGGAGGCTGCTGCTGCTGCTGCAGGATGTGGCGCGCGACCTTACGCTGCTGCACACAAAAAACATCGTACACGCTGATCTGGTGAGGCCTTGACGCACGTCCAAGTTGCATGCTGCTGATGTGACATCTTGGGTGTATTCTGTCGGGCTATCGCTGTCAATAGGCCTATCCTCAGAGTGATGGCGACGGTTGTGACTGCTTGGCTATGTATGCATCATGTTGCCAGCGCTGGCAGCGCTATGTATGCCTGCAACAGAGCGCTGTGTGGGCATCGTCTATTGCCCGTCGCAGCTTCAGCGTGCGCCTTTGACCTCCTTCACTGCCGCAACTCGGTTCATGTGCTCGATTTGCGTGCTCGCAGAACTCTCACAACGTGCTGGTCAGCAGCAGCGGCACTGCGCAGTACGGGCTGGTGGCCAAGATTGCTGACCTGGGCCTGAGCAGGGTCATCAAGCAGCAGGCGACACACAGGACCACACGCACGGTGAGTGCTGCAGCTGCATGAAGGAATGTGCAGCCAGGCAGGAAAGGCAGCTTGTGCCTTGGGACAGCAGTGTGCACAGTCATGTCATTCGGTTAATGCCCGTGCACCCGGCCGGCTGCAGCAACGACTGCTGGGAGGGTTTTGCTGCGACGCGAGTTTGTGTTGTGTTGGCTGGTCTGGTTTTTGCAGCAATGCCTGTGCTGTGCATTGTATGTCGCAGCTGTGTAGCAATCAGCGCGCTGCTTGTATAGCAGCAACAATTCAGTTGTGGCACGATTGTGTAGCGACGTAACAGCATAGTTGACCCCAACTTAGTTACGCTGGTTCTGTTGTGCTGCATTGCATCACAGGTTGGCACGCTTTTGGCGGCAATAACTGTGGTGTGCTGTACATGTTGCAGCTATGTAGCGGTTGGCGCCATATGTGTGACAGCTGCTTGTGTAGCAGCAGTCAAGATGCATTTGTGATGCATTACCATATGGTTCAACATTCATTTGTCACGGCTGGTTCTGTTGTGTTGCATTGCGTTGCAGGTTGGCACGCTGTCGCACCAGCCGCCAGAGCTGCTGCAGGACGGCCGCAGCTCACCAGCTGTCGACATCTACAGGTGGGCTGCGATCCTCCTATGAAGGTGGCCCTGCTGCATGATGTGCACTGCTTCCAGGACGCAGATCTGTGTGCTTGGATTTTACTTTTTGGGGACTCCAGGCAAGCATGAACTATCGCTCATAGTCATCCGCCTTTTCTGCAACCTCTCCAGCTGGTATCCACATGTATACTGAAGCTGATTGCCAATGTATACGTATGTTGTGCTGCGTTGCTGCTGGTGCTACTGCTGCAGCTTTGGCATCATGATGCACGAGCTCTTCACAGGGCAGGTGAGGCGATTGCGCAGCGCAGGTGGTGTACGTTTCAAATCGGCACATCGATGCAGCATGCAGCTTACTGGCTTCAAGGTTTTGATGCGCTCGTGCCTGAGCTGCGTTGGCATGATGGCGTTGCACTGTTTGTTATATGCATGGGCGCACCTCAGCGGTAGTTCAACCCTGCAGGCGTGCATCAGCTGCTGAGACACTGCTGCTGCCTTACATATCAGGCTATAAAGAGTAGATTGTGATGATCTTTGGCACTGCTGATGCGTTCTGGAGTGACGTATACGCTGCTTGTTTGTGTCGCAGGCTGCGTTCTGCCGCATGCGCTACGGCCAGATCTACAACCAGGTGGTGCTGCTGGGTGGGCTTAATACGGAAGGAGCATTCAGCCAGCTCTTCCTTGTGTTTTCAGTGCACAGGCATGCTTGGTGTTACATTGTAACCGTGGTTATAACCTATCGTGTCCCAACCCACAGAACACGAACAAACCACCACCGATGCCTGCAGCATCCTACACGTGAAGTGACCTGATATCATCAGTAATAAGAGAAACATAGTTGGTTTCGACGGCATTGCATCGTTTGACGCTCAGCGACTCACCGGTGGGACTGAACGGAGCGGAACATCGTTTGACATACGCTGGGGAGCAGCGCAGACGCTGAGCCAGATCAGCAACATTAAAGGTACGTAAAACCTTTTCGATCATCTTATTGTACCATGTGAGCTCGAGCTGCCGTGTCTGCGGCGACAGCCTTGACGCTACGACCAGCTGGTGCTGCAGCACTAGCCTAGTGCTGCACGGTGCAGTGCACTGCAGTACTGCTCAGCCTAAGTGCAGAAGCTACATCGATCTGCATGCCAATCTGTAGCTGCTGACAGCACAGAGAATCAATGAAGTGCTTAGCAGCAGTGAATGCTAGTCCGCTGTTATACTATATGCAGCTGGAGCAGATGGCAGCTGTCATGCAGCATGCTGCTAGCTACTAGTAGCATATAGCTAGCGTTGATGTCAATTCATTTTCAAGAGTGGAAGAAATCAGCCTGATTGTGTGATACAGCAAGTAGAACCACTGGTGCAATAAACGGTTTATTGCGTCAATGTAGGTGCACTCACATGCAGCTGGCCCTGTCTGTCACAGCGTGTTCTGCAACAGTAAAGCTGTAGCGCTGCTACAATGCTGCTGCAGAGATTGGGAGACCGCGCAGACTGCTTGTGATCCTCCCTGGGCCAGCTGCCATCCAGGGAGCAGCAATGAAGCTGTGTGTGGCCGTGCTGGCTGTATTGCTCTGTTCCTTGGCTGCCGCCCAGCCAACTGCAGAGCTGGATAAAGCAACTATGTCTGTCTTGTTTGAGAGAGCTACACGCAGCACCTGTCGTCTCGTCATTGAAGGAGGCGACAACATCACAGAGATTACGCTGTATAGCACAAGTGTTGCCCTGATGCAACTGGCATGCACTGGCGCGGTGTTGAAGGTAGCTGTGCATCCCATGCTGGCTCCATTTGTGCCGCAGTTCACAGGTGTGGATGTTGCCCCCATTCCTAGCCCGCTGCAGCTGCTGCAGGGGCAGGGCCAGCAGAGGAGCAACGGCTCCATTTGTGCTTCCAGCCTTGATATGCTGCTGCTGTTGTGCAAAAGTGCCGTGGTCACATTTGTGCATCCATGGATTGCCAACGTTCCGCAGCGGGGATCAGTGCTCACAGCAGCCAAACAAAAGGAAGCGCTTCAGTATGGGCTTGGAGCAGCGACTTTGATCTCCACTGGAACTGACACTGTCGTCAGCTTGATTGATCCAATGTTTGAGCGCATAATGATGCAAAATTTATTGGTGAATTCATTTGGTGTACTCCTTGTGAAGCGCGGTATCTTGAAGCACAGCATGTGGGGTCTGGTGTGTTTGCTGTTGATGGTGTTTGATGGAATGCGCTTCACCAACAACACTGCGGTTATGTTGGGTGCTGCAGTGACTGTAATGAGTGGTCATGCACACTTCTCCGAGTGCAGATTTGACTCCAACAGGGCTCCAAACATGGATGAAACCACATGGGGGCACTGACCCTGTTGCAGTGATTCGCTCAGGCTTTGGGGGTGCTGTGTTGGCATATGTGATCGGCCGTACAGAAATCAGCAGCGCGTATCTGTTGATTTTGTGGGGTGCACATTCGAGAATAACAGTGCATACGAAGGTGGTGCCATTGCCATGATGAATGTTGATTTACACAACATGAACTGCACCTTTACTGACAACAGAGCAGTCACTGGCAAGGGCGGCTCTGATATCTTCTCCAGCATGGGTGGACGCCTGAACATCACAGATTCCAACATTGTGGCTACTAGTGACACAGTGAATTGGGAGCGCACCAATGCCTCTCAATGCTTTAATGGAGAGTTCTTTGGCGCTGCGCGGGGAATTTGCCTGAAATGCCTGCCTTCAACTTACAGCTTGCAGGCTCCAACAGACACATGCCTGCCGTGCCCTGCAAATGCACAGGTAGGTTGCAACCAGCAGCTCGGAGCAGATATGCGCATATCCATGCCATGGGTAGCATGCCATGGGTAGCAGCAACAGCAGCAGGCCTAATTGCGTTGCGCACTCTAATTGCGTTGCGCACTATGCTACTGGGTTGCATGCCTGCAAGCAGCTGCATTGATTTGCTGCGTCGCTTCGCAGAACTGCCAAACCGTCCAGTGCTGATGGCCCTACCAATTCGAAGTGCGTGTGCGTGTCTTTGCCGATGCCTGCCTCATGTACGCATGCAGTGTCCAGGGGGCGATGCAATCCTGCCTAACCAGGGTTACTGGCGCGTCTCCAACAAGTGCACGCAAATTGTTGGCTGCCAAGGTCAGCAGCATGCTTGCAGAATGGCACGTGTGGCGCAGGCCACGAGGGAGTTGTGTGCGGTAGCTGCAGCCAAGGCTATGCTCTGGCAATGCCATTCAAGTGCACCAAGTGTGCGTCAGTGGCCGGTGCGGTTGCAGTCTTTGTGGTGTCAGTTTTATTGCTGCTCGCTTTCGCTGGCGCATCCATTCAGCTTACTATCGTATCCAATCAAAAGACCACTCTGCAAGACCTGCTGGTGTGGACGCTGGCGATGTTTTCAAGCTGCTGGCCCTTTTTCTGCAGCTCCTATCAATTCTTGGCAGCTTGCCTGTGCCATGGCCAAGTGATCTGCTTGCTATCATTTCTGCATCAGACTTGGTGTTTGGTAGCTCTACTGGCCAAGCCATGGCCTGGGCCGCAGCACATTTTGAGCGTGTGTTGAAGGGCGTGCGCATCCCTTCTTCTGTTGTCAAACTGCTGATATACCTCTGCATGCCTGCATTTGTGACGATGATTGAGCTGAGAGTGTTTTGGACCATCTACGCCTGCTGTTGCCTCCGGCAAAACCGCGCAGCTCTCTTCCCAGTGGTGCTGCTTGTGTCTGCTTTCTTCACGTTTCCCATGTGGGTGCGATCTGTATTCAGCTTCTTCCAGTGCTTCGGGGTTGCAGACCCAACCTTGCCGCAGCCACTGTGGTGGGTGCAAGACATGGCGCAAGCTTGCTACCACTGATACCACAAGATATGGGCTTTTGGTCTGGCCATTCCATGCTTGGTGCTCTGCTGCGCAGCGCCGCTTGTCGTGTTCCTGGGTCTGTGGCGCAACAAGCGCAAGATGACAAGCACTGGCTTCCGTGCACGGTACGGAAATCTGTACCGCTTGTACCGCGCACACGCATATGGCTTTGAGGCTGTGATCCTGGTTCAAACCATTTCGCTTGTTGCCATCAGTGTGTTTGCCTGGCACATTGGGAGCTACACTGCAGTACTGCTATCGGCACTGTATGTTTCATTCTCGCTGCAGCTGCTGCAGGCGGTGCGGCCGTATGCGTCTGACGTGTTGCATCGTGTCCATGTTGCAGCACTCTGCTGCCTGTTGCTTGATGTGTTTGTGGCATTGCTGATGTTTGCTGAGCCTGCAGGGGGCCTACTTAGGTCCGTCGCGGTTGCTCAAGGGGTGACTGCTGCTTTCGCACTTGCCATGAATGCATGCTTCGTCATTGCTTGTGGTGTATTGATTGTCATCTGCTTCTTCCGTAGCCCAGCTGGTGCAAAACTGCAGAGGTTGCTTGCACGTTGGTTTGCAAATGTTGTACCTGGCAAGGCAGGTGGCCCACTGAGTGCATGACTCGAAACAGCCATTCAATGCACTGCACGGTGCAGCTGCAGCGGCTGCCAGCCCAGCCTGGGCTCCAACTTGGGGCGACTCGCCCAGCTGCAGCGGCTGCCAGCCCGGGGCTGCATGACACTGCCTGAGTGATGATTTTGCACTAATGCACTGGCAGCATGCTGTGCCAACTCGTAGATGGCTTTACCACTCCTACTCATGAGCGTATCAGGATAACCTCCTCACCCCGAGGAGCTTTCCGCAATTGGCTGTTGTGTGCAAGTGGCTGGAATCTGCAGGACTCCTGTGGCTACCTTTTTTTGGGTCAGGCTGCTGTGCACTTTCTGGCCAACAGCAGTGATTTATCGCCACATCTGTGTATGGCGTGGCAGTGACTGCCAATAGTGCTGTGCCTGTATTGTCAGAGTGTAGCGTAGCGCATTGAACGTGGCGACAGGCATGCTCCATTTACAACCATATGGATATGCGCATGTGCATTGCTGCTGTGCCCTACACACCATGTCACCAAATATGTACCGTACTGAGCTGAGCTTGTGCTGAACCACATCTGCTTGTGTAGGGCTAGCAGTGCATGGAAGAGTGCAGTCAGAAGCCTCTGCATGCTTGGCCATGCCATGCAAATAACCTGTGAACACAACACCACAGCAAATTACCCACCCTCTAACACACAGTAGCTGCTGCTGAACTACAGCACTGAATGAAAGACTAACTTGTGGCGACCACAGCTCAGCACCAAGTGCTCCATCCCAGATAATACGCTGCTGGTTGCTTGTCCATTCAACAACACAACGCCAACCAGTGGCTTCATCTGAGTCGTATGCAACGTCGCATGTTAAAAGCTCGTCCTACACTGCATGATGCATTTCATTTGGAAGTCAACTCCAGGCGCACGCAAGGACACCAGGCGTCTGACAACACACCGGCCCCAGATTTGATCTACGCGGCCCAGCAACTTCCTGCCATGTTCAGCAGCAACAAGCGCACCAGGTTTGGCACAGCCAATCAACCTGTCCCTGAAGCATCTTGGGCCTGCAACCGCAGCAGCAGTGCCATAATTTCGCAAATGCAGTATAGCAGCCGCATTCCAACACACTGCTGTTGCTTAAACGAACTCCAGCAGCTTGTTGAAGTTGCACATAGCAGCAGGTAAGCTCTGCTGCCACTGCTGCTGCGCATGCTGCTGCTGCTGCTGCTGCTGCTGGAGCTGCGGCTGCCTAGAGCTAGCACTCGACTGCAGCAAGTCCGAGCAGCTCTTGAGATTCATAGACCGCAATATCTTTGGTCCGGGCTATTGTTTACAGCAAGAGTGGCCAGCAGGTGGTCAATGTAGCTTCCGGAAGGTTACTGCACACATGACTACTGCTGCTACGATCGCAATCACCTTGCCGCATCACTCGTGCTTTGGTGGGTCGCAGAACTTTGCGCATCCCCTGTCATCAAGCTGAGGCAGGTCGTGCGACAAGCACTCCTTCAGGGTATCGGGGTGCTGCTCGTGTGCTTTCAGGTTTATCTGTGCATCGTCACGCACAAGGTGCTCCAAAAACTCCTGCGGCCCAACCCTCTCGTCAACAATTGGCTTGTCCATCCCTGCGTTGCGTTGGTGAGCAGTCGATCACAAGTTTGCTGTACGGCACTGTTGCAAAGCGTGAGCGAGCTACAAATTTAATTTGTTGATTGTGATAAACATACGGCTTTCAAGATATGGCTCGGTTTTCGCTCTCACTATCGAAGCGATCCCGGTACAGTCAGCATCACATGCCATGCGCCGGTTCGGTTGCCCGTGACAGTTACACCACCAGCAGCGACGCTTTCCGTGCAGCAGCACCCAAACTGAACTGGCAAAACCACGTTCAAGCCTTAGCTGCTGCTCAATAGGGCTGCTGCACGTGCTGCACTGCTCTGCTGCTGCAGCTCTGCTGGCAGCTCCAGAGCAAAGTGCTGTGCCAGAAACTGCAGCACTGCGCTGTTGCTGGCCGCCACTGTCACTCCCTTCAGCTCCTCGGAGCGAAGCATGCCGTGCTGCTCACAGCCCTGCACAACAGACACCATATTTCGCAGATTTGGCATGGGCTACCCATCCCAACTGTGGTTGGTAGCAAGGGGGGCGCTGCAGATGCTTACACATCACCCCCACAAATTTACTTTAGCATAACCTTAACTAAGCAGCACACCGTGTGACCACAGTGGTGATCAGAAGCAGCAAGCATTGGTGTGATGTCTCGGATCCAATCAAGAAGGACGCTGTCATCATTCAATGTTGCGGCCGCCGCACGTACGTTGAACGTACATCTTCCACACTTGCCTGCCATCTACAGATGCAGCACGTGAGTCAAGCTGGCGACTGTACAAACGCACACCTGTCCGGGCCCTGCACCGTGAAAGCCGGGCCGGCTTCCACAGAACAAGAGCTTCAGGTCACGTCTTGCTACACCCATCATCTTCACTCTAACCACCCTGCTTTCAAAGCTGCTGGCAACAAACAACCATATACACACTGCTCACCTGCACAAACTGTATGAAGCCTTGGTAGAAGCCATCGTAATCTACCAGCACCACTGGCACAGCCGGTTGCAACGACCCTGCTGCTGCTGCTGCTGCATCTGGCAACCCATGAATCAGCGAATGTGCATCCCTAGCTGCAGGGCCAGAACCAGCAGCTGCTGACATACCTTCCGCTGCTGCTGTAGATGTGGCTGTGTGGTTCAGCTGCGGCAGTTTCTTTAGCTGCAGCAGCGTCAGCAGTTCAAACAGCTCATCCATGGTGCCCAGGCCCCCAGGCAGGAAGATAAATGCAGTGCGGTCATCAGGCGCTGAGGGGCAGCCAGCTTCGATCAAGCCGGCCTTGCGGGTGGACAGGTGATGGCACACCACCTGCACAACATTGTGAGCACACGGGCTGGCGTTGGTGTTGTGGCTTCAGTGGGGAGCAAAGTGATATGACCGTTGCACCACATAGCAGCAGCAGCAGAAGAAGAAGACCTGCATGACAAGTGTATAAGAACACGGGCTGGCATTGATGCTGTGATAATGCCATCACTGATGCATTGGTGTATGGTGACGGGGCTGGGGTCAGTGACCATCTGCACAGCAGCAGTCCGTATGCTGCAGCAGCGTCAGCAATTCAAACAGCTCATCCATCGTGCCCAGCCCCCAGGCAGGAAGATGAACGCAGTGCAGTCATCAGGCCCTGAAGGGCAGCCAACTTGGACCAAGCCGGCCTTGCGGGTGGACAAGTGATGGCACACCACCTGCAAAACATTGTAGGCACACGAGCTGGCGTTGGTGTTGTGGCTTTGATGGAAACATGTTGATGATGGCCGTTGCACCAGATAGCAGCAGGAGCAGAAGACGCCGAGCAAACTGCGGCTACAGCTTTTGTGCGCTCATGTGGGTGGACAGGTGATGGCACACCACCTGCACAGCACTGTAAGCACACAGGCTGGCGTTGATGCTATGGTGCCATCACTGATGCATTGGTGTATGGTGACGGGGCTGGGGTCAGTGACCACCTGCACAGCAGCAGTCTGTATGCTGCAGCAGCGTCAGCAATTCAAACAGCTCATCCCCTGGCACTGAGTGCCCAGGCCCCCAGGCAGGAAGATGAATGCAGAGCGGTCATCAGGCCCTGAGGGGCAGCCAGCTTGGATCAAGTCGGCCTTACGGGTGGACAGGTGATGGCACACCACCTGCAGAACATTGCAAGCACACATGCTTGCGTTGATGCTATATGATGCTGCCATCACTGATGCATCGGTGTATGGTGACGGGGCTGGGGTCGGTGATCACCTGCGCAGCAGCAGTCCGCATGCTGCAGCAGCGTCAGCAGTTCAAACAGCTCATCCATAGTGCCCAGGCCCCCAGGCAGGAAGATGAACGCAGTGCGGTCATCAGGCGCTGAGGGGCAGCCAGCTTGGATCAAGCCGGCCTTGCGGGTGGACAGGTGATGGCACACCACCTGCACAACATTGTGAGCACACGGGCTGGCGTTGGTGTTGTGGCTTCAGTGGGGAGCAAAGTGATATGACCGTTGCACCACATAGCAGCAGCAGCAGCAGAAGACCTGCATAACAAGTGTATAAGAACACGGGCTGGCATTGATGCTGTGATGATGCCATCACTGATGCATTGGTGTATGGTGACGGGGTTGGGGTCAGTGACAACCTGCACAGCAGCAGTCCGCATGCTGCAGCAGCGTCAGCAATTCTAACAGCTCATCCATAGTGCCCAGCCCCCTAGGCAGGAAGATGAACGCAGTGCGGTCATCAGGCCCTGAAGGGCAGCCAACTTGGACCAAGCCGGCCTTGCGGCTGGAAAGGTGATGGCAGACTACCTGCACAACATTGTAAGCACACGGGCTGGTGTTTGTGTTGCGGCTATAATGGGGAGCGTTCTGATGATGACCATTGCACAACATAGCAGCAGGAGCTGAAGACGCCGAGCAAACTGCGGCTACAGCTGTTGTGCGCTCATGCGGGTGGACAGGTGATGGCACACCACCTGCATAACATTGCAAGCACACATGATGGCGCTGGTGTTATGATGATGATGCCATCACTGATGATTCAGTGAATGGTGACGGGGTTGGGGTCAGTGACAACCTGCACAGCAGCAGTCCGTATGCTGCAGCAGCGTCAACAATGTAAACAGCTCATCCCCTGGCACTGAGTGCCCAGCCCCCCAGGCAGGAAGATGAACGCAGTGGGAACAGCAGGCCCTGAGGGGCAGCCCGCTTGGATCAAGCCGGCCTTGCGGGTGGACAGGTGATGGCACACCACCTGCACAACATTGTAAGCACACGAGCTGGCATTAGTGTGGCGGCTTTAGCAGGAAACATGATGATAATGGCCGTTGCACCAGATAGCAGCAGGAGCAGAAAACGCCAAGCAAACTGCGGCTACAGCTCGTTGTGCGCGCATGCGGGTGGACAGGTGATGGCACACCACCTGCACAACATTGTGAGCACACGGGCTGGCGTTGGTGTTGTGGCTTCAGTGGGGAGCAAAGTGATATGACCGTTGCACCATATAGCAGCAGCAGCAGAAGACCTGCACAGAACGGTAAGCACACGGGCTGGCGTTGATGCTATGATGATGCCATCACTGATGCATTGGTGAATGGTGGCAGGGTTGGGGTCAGTGACTACCTGCACAACAGCTGCACACGGGCAGAAGGCACCGAGCAGCTTGTGACAACAGCTAGCTGTTGTGTGCTCATGTGGCGCCAGGTATGGCAGCAGGGCCGAGGTTTCATCTGCGTTCAACAGGTGACACACCACATGTGAGGCACAACACTGTGCTAGCAGCAGTCGGTAGCACTCACAGCGACTGACGGTCAGACTTTGGAGCTGTTGAGAACGACGCATGCTGCAGTGGTAAGGCAACTGATTCAGAAGTAGGTGGCACGGAGTGTGGTCAGACAGTGCAGATAGCACACTTTTCGATGGTCAGGTAGCACACTTTATGATGTCAACTGTAACTATCTTCCAACCAAAATGCAAGATGCATCCGCATCCAAACCAGCACCAGATGCTGCACTGCCTAGTACCTGTGCATCTTCGGGCAGGTATGTTCCGCTGAGCACAGTTGTGCCTGCCTCCCGCTGCAGTTGGATCCCTGCCACTGGGCCTCAAAAGCAGCAAGCATAATAAAAATAAATCCTTGTAAGCCATACCTTTCGGCATCAAAAGCAACAAGCATGAGAGTGAATTCATGACATGTCACAAGAATAGATCAGAAGTAGGTGGCCATCGCACCCTTCCTGCAAGTAGACAGTGTGGACTGTCAGTGTAGACAGCACACTTTTGCTGTCGACCAACTGAACTCCTGTACCTGTGCATCTTCCGGCAGGTATGTTCCACTGAGCACAGTGGTGCCTGCCTCTCGTTGCAGCCGGATGCCTGCCACTGGCCCCCCTGCTGCTGCTGCTCCCTGGCTGGCTGCCTGCATGAGGCCCGGACCCCCACCGGTCCACGTGGGACAGCCAAGCAACTGGCTCACCTGCAAAAGTAACAAAGTAACAGGCATGGGAGAGAGTAACAGTAACCAATGTGTAACAAGCACAACAGCTTATTCATTATCGTGTTGATCGCAAGCAAGACTGTGTCTTCCTTCAATCCTCCTTCAACTCACCTGCTGCGCTAGCTCTTGTGTCTGCTGCCAGATGCTGCTGCCTGGCTTGACACGCGCATCACCAAAGTATACCTGCAGCAGCAGCAGCAGCAACAGCAGAAGTCAACAGCTGACTTACAAGCAGCCAGCGCCACAGCTGCCTCTACAAGCATCGCCACATTGTGCAGCGACGCGTGTGTGAATCAACACACCGCAAATCAGCACCGCTGCACACACACATTTCCCAGGCCTCGCCCACGCAAACTCATGACAAGCCATAGCAGGTGCAGCATATGCTGACGGCGCACAGCAGCATGGATTGCACATTGGTTCCCCACCACGCCTGGCCCTATCTGATGCAGCAGGCCATATGCAGCCAGCTGCTGCCTAGCAGCCTAGCCAGCAGCCTCAGCCACTGCTGCTGCTGCTGCTGCTGCATGCAATCAAAACCATTGCCCACCGCAACTCACCACTATGCGCCCAACCTTCTCTACCAGGCCATACGCAGCCAGCTGCTCCCCTGCACCTGGCCAGCAGCCTCAACCAGTGCTGCTGCTGCTGCTGCATGATATCAATGGAATGCATGCCGCAACTCACCACTCCGCGCCCAACCTTCTCTACCAGGCCATATGCAGCCAACTGCTCCTGTGCCACCTGGCCAGCAGCCTCAGCCAGTGCTGCTGCTGCTGCATGTTATCAATGCCCGTGCCACCCGCAACTCCCCACGCCCCGCCCAATCTTCTCCACAGGCCATATGCAGCCAGCTGCTCCCGTGCCACCTGGCCAGCAGCCTCAGCCAGTGCTGCTGCTGCCGCTGCTGCTGCTGCTGCTGCTGCATGTAATCGATTCCATTGCATCCGGTGTTGGCAACTCACCACACCACGCCCAACTTTCTCCACCAGGCCATACGCAGCCAACTGCTCCCTAGCAACCTAGCCAGCAGCCGCAGCCATTGCTGCTGCTGCTGCTGCATGTTATCAATGCCATTGCCCACCGCCACTCACCACGCCGCGCCCGACCTTTTCCACCAGGCCATATGCAGCCAGCTGCTCCCTTGCCACGTGGCCGGCAGCCTCAGCCAGTGCTGCTGCTGCTGTATCCAAGCAACAAATGCCGCAACTCACCACTCCGCGTCCAACCTTTTCGACCAGGCCATATGCAGCCAGCTGCTCCCTAGCAACCTAGACAGCAGCCTCAACCATTGCTGCTGCTGCATGAAATCAACGCCATTCTCTCCCAACTCACCGCGCCGCGCCCGACCGTTTCCACCAGGCCATATGCAGCCAGCTGCTCCCTAGCAACCTAGCAACCTAGCGACCTAGCCAGCAGCCCCAGCCTGTGCTGCTGCTGCTGCTGCTGCATGCAATCAATGCCATTGCCACCGCAACTCACCACTCCGCGCTCAACTTTCGCCACCAGTCCATATGCAGCTAGCTGCTCCCGTGCCACCTGGCCGGCAGCCTCAGCCAGTGCTGCTGCTGCATGGGGGCCCAGCAGTCGCTTGTGCATCCAGTGCAGCTGCGCACGGCCCACATCAGCACCCAGCACCTGCCAGCATGACAGAGCAGGGCGGGGCCGATGGCGTTGATGCGTAATGTGATGATGATGAAGAGCAGGACGGCTCAACTTGAAGAGCAGGACTGCTGAAACATGCTGCACCAGTGCTCCCTCCTTCTCAAACCACTGCGGTGGGCGTGGGGTCGATGGCAGTGATGCTGTGGCTCAAGTGGAACATGATGATGATGATGATGATGATGATGATGATGATGATGATGATGATGATGATGCACCCTTGAAGACCACTAAAGGAGGTAACCTTTCATGCAGAAACAAAGGCACGATAAGCTGCAGCATGTGACAACACACCAAAGTGTACAAATAGGCAGCGCAGTCACCCACCTGTACTGCTGCTGCACCAGACAGGCAGGCTGCCTCTGCACAGCGCTGCAAGGACCAGCCACGCAACATGCCATGCAGGAACCTGCAGCAACAGCAGACACCATTTAACGGTATCAGGTGATGGCACTGGTAAATTGAACAGCTCATGTGATAACTGCATGTGAGACTTGCGTGGGCCGCGCTTTGATTTGCAGGAAGCCCTTACAGCGATGCAAAAAAAGAGCCATGTGAGTGCCGCACCTGCTGCATTATGTTTGCCATCACGTAGAATGCAACCCTATACACAAGATTCAGCCGCTCACCCAGCAGCGAACATATCGCCAGCGCCAGTCACGTCAACAACTTGCACCCCAGCAACACCAGGCTGCTGATGGATGACAGCACCCGCCAAACACACATCACTAGCTCCATCTCCAACATCAGCTGCTGCTGCTGCTGCCGCTGCTGCTGCAGCAACTGCATCACTAACTGCGCTACTGCTAGCCCTGCTGCTGCTGCTGCGTCTGCTGGTGGTGATGCTGCTGTCTGTTGAGCCCGCGAGGCAGCCTTTTGAGCCCAGCGTTACTACTGCTGTGCTGCAATGCTGCAGCAGGTAGCACAGTGCTGCATGCGGAGCTGGCTGTAGCTGCTGCAGCTTGCAGAGCTGCTGGGCCTCGTCCTGCACAAAAGTAACGCCGGTAGCCCAGTAGTAAACAGCATAAAAAATAGTAGCAGTTGAATGCTGCAGCTTGCACAGCTGCCGCGCCTCGTCTTGCAGAAACAACCAAACAACCTTCGGCAGTCAACAGCCTTGGAAAACTGCAGCTGTATAAGCTACAGCAGATCCGACACAGATGTACCGCCCTGCAGCACGGCCTGCCAACAAACCTACAGGCCTGCAGTACCGAGGGAGCAGTGGGATGACAGCTGCCCAAATGCTTTCAGATTGGCCACTGATCACCCCGTTGTCCCTGCACTGCCCAGCATTGTGACTGCAGGCAGCTTTCCCCCACACACACCTGGTTGCAGAAGCATAGGTCAACGCAGCCGCTCAGCAGTGCTTCGTTGATGACACCCCAGTGGCTCTGCAGCACCTCCCAGGACGCCAAGTCAAGCGCAACACGCACACCAAGCTGCAGCAAGGGACACGCAGCAGCAGCAACAGCAGCCGCTCAGCAGTGCTGCATCATTGACATCCCAGTGGCTCTGCAGCACCTCCCAGGACGCCAGGTCATGTGCAACATGCACATCATGCTGCAGCAAGCAACACAGCAGCAACAGTAGCAGCAGCAGCAGTGTGTTCTGCATGGCGCAACAGTGGCTCTGCAGCACCTCCCAGGACGCCAAATCAAGTGCAACATGCACATCCAGCTGCATCAAAGGACATGCAGCAGCATCAGCATCAGCAGCAGCAGCAGCGGCATCAGCAGTGTGTTGTGCATGGCGCAGAAGTGGCTCTGCAGCACCTCCCAGGACGCCAAGTCAAGCGCAACACGCACATCCAGCTGCAACAAGGGACATGCAACAGCAGCAGCAGCAGCAGCAGCAGTGTGTCATGCATGGCGCAACAGAGACATAGCAGCATCTCCCAGGACGCCAAGTCAGGCGCAACGTGCACATCATACTGCAGCAAGGAGACACACAGCAGCAGTGTGCCCACCTCTTTTGCCATGCGCACAGCCTGCAGCAGCAACCCCTCTTGGTAGGCTGCGTACCCGCTCACAAACAGCCACGCTGCACCCTGCAGCTGCTGCGGCTGCAGGCAGCTGCCAGGGAATGACACCTTAGGGTCTAAGCAGGTGCGGCAACTGCGCTCCCCTCCTGCTAACAGCACTACAGAGCGACCTGGGCAGCAGCAGATTGCAGTCGCAGCACAGTATATATATGTCCTAGGGATGCTCACACAATCCACGCACATGAGGTAGGGACAAGAAGCGGTGGGGTTGCACAGTCTGGGGTGTTGAGGTTGTTGGACGCAACACCACCTTGTTTGCACCAACAGCATGTGCAGCAGCAGCACCCTTCTACGCTGCAGGTCATGATATTATGCAGGCCATGTTTTAATCATGCTGCTGCCCCAAGATCACAGGCCACTGGTATAGCAACAGCTTGTGCATACATGTGTGCAAACATCACAGGGTGCTGTGATGATGATGAGGGTGCTGTGTGTAAGGCGTTTCACTATGCTTGCAACAGCAGCAGTACGCACCTGTTGCGCCTGGCAGGGTGATGACTCGCTTGGTGCACACCTCCGCTTCGCTTCATGCTGGCATGCCAGATGCTGCCCCACTCATCGCTGCCACAAGCACCCATCTGTTGAATGACACAGCAGCCAAACAGCAGCAGCAGCAGCAGCAGAAGCAGAAGCAGTTGTCATATGCCAGATGCTGCCCCACTCATCGCTGCCACCAGCACCCATACATTGGTTGACACAACAGCCAAACAGCAGCAGCAGCAGCAGTAGCAGCAGCAGAAGCAGTTGTCACATGCCAGATGCTGCCACTCATCGCTGCCATAAGCACCCATCTGCTCTCAAACGCAGCAGCCAAACAGCAGCAGCAGAAGCAGTTGTTACATGCCTGCACACATGTTGACGGTTGCAAGGCTGCTGCTGAGCAACTGCAAGTGAACTTGAGCAGCAATGTTGCTTATCCTGCAAGGCATGAAGCTGATGACAACTCACCACAGCTGCAGCCACGCCAAAGCCTGATGCAAGTCCCCTTGCAACGTTGCTTGCACTGCCCCCAGCTCTGCAGGTGAACTCGCCCACTTGCTGGAGCAGCTGCTGCAGCTGCTCTGCTGTGCATCTGCTGCTGCCACCAAGCTGTCCGTCCGCGAGTTTGTGTGCCGTGGCTTCGTCTACTGTACACAGGTGGTCCACTAGGGCAACGGGCTGCAGCAGTATCACCTCTGCAGGAGATTCGAGAGCATCAAGGCCCCACGAAGCATCCATCACAATCGAAATAATCTTTTTTCTATAGTACGATGCGTTGTACTGTTTTCACGCCAGGCAGAGTGACGAGCCCTTCACTAGCGGAGATCGCAAGCAGCTGCCCTGCCTTGACCAGCGGCCTCCTTATACGCACAGTGCAACAAAAAACATGGTGTGAAATATAAGTATCCACAGCACAAGTTATTGCAATCCGCGAGGAGATCGGACATACATCGCAGCGATGTTCAAGTGCAGCTAGGGTTCTTGAAGAACACAAACGTCAAATTGACTGTCACAGATCACACCGTGCCGAGTTGTGGGCCAAACTCCACGGCAGGGACTGCTTACAGCTTTACAAACCTGCAAAATCACAACACACACCGTGGTATATCATCCTCGATACACCGTGAAGTCCAGGAGCTGAAAGTCGTTTTACACCATGATCTGATTGCTGAGCCGGCAACAAGTCAGTGGTGGTGCAGCACTGCACAGAGTGCAGTACAATCCTCACATGCAGGCCAAGTCTGGGATTGGGCAACCGTCCACTGAGGGCACTAGCACATCGCGCCAGCGGATGGTTACATGATACCTTACCCTCCTACACCAGCCATAACGCACTGAAAACCCACAAGCTACCAATCAGGTTCATCAACTGGCCAGCCTGGCCATCATGATGATGGGAGCACTACTGCTGATCCGGACACTGCAGCACCATGCCAAACACCAACCCCAGCACATACGCCTGCTGTGACCCTGCTGAGCACAGCCAGTCCTGCATATATTCCTGAAGTAATCATAGACTACGCGGAAAATCAAACATTCGTCCACAACTTTGCAGTGGACTGTGCCTCACCAATATCTTATCGCGCATGCACCAACCTTGACCCTGATGCCGGCATGACAACCAACCCAGCGCAACTGTACTGCTGCTTGCTGAAGCAGACGGCTGGCTTGCTCAAGGTGGACTTTACAGCTGCATGTTGCATGAAGCAATGCCACAGCTGTCCACTGCAGCCTGCACAGCTGACGACGGGACTGACTGCTTGGGCGGGTGCTGCTGCAGCTGCTGCAACACGGCGGCAGCGCAAGAGGGTGCTGCTGTTGCTCGCGCCCCTGCTGCTTGCATCGGATGCAATACGATAACAGCTTAATCCACCATGGTTGGCTTGTTATCCTTTGCCTTCTCACCAGCCTTTGCCCTGTTGTCCTTCCTGCAGGGGGCAACAGCAGTGGCAGCACCAGTAAGCAGTTGCAGTTGATGTACACTTTGCCTTTTCATGCCTGGCACAGCCTGATCGGATGCAAACAGTGTATGCAATAGCAGCCAATCAGATCAAACAAATGAAGTGCAGTGATGATACTCAAGACTTATGTAAAGCCACTACAGCCGGCGCCATGTCTGCTGCTTACGGTACTCGGGGGCCGTGAGATCCGCCAGATACTGCCAAGAAGGAGCGGAAGAGATGAGAGTTAACGTCGTAAATCATCTTGATGTTTCGAGCTGGATCGTGTGCAGCTGCAAGTAAAGAGGCTCCGCTGAACGTGCAGGAGCCGTGCAAGCGTTCGGTGAAACAATCTAATTATGTAGGCGTCGACAAAAGTGCGATCCTGTTGTTCGATATTCTTGACATGGGGCTGGAACTGCTGAACTTGCTGCTGCTCTGTGTGCCCTGTCACTGTGCCTGGTCAGTGCCCGCTGATATACCTCCCCTTGTGGGGACTGCCTGGTATGCACGATCAGAACCAACATTGCAACGTATGCGGACTCCTTTCCGCGATCTCACTGTTTGCACTCCTCGAACCTGCTTAGTGCCTCTTTGACACCAGCTTCGTGCCACAGCTGCTGAGGATACGCGAACAAAGACTGATCTGAAGCATTAACCGCCTGCAATGGCAGGCAGGGGCAGGGCAGCCACGCTGCCTGCATGGATGACAGGTGACTGCCAGTGACTGTCTGCAGGACAGCAAGCTGTGCCTGTGCTGCCACAGCCTCTGCCATCGCCTTTGAACGTTTCAAACATCACGAAAAACCTTTTGTTGGCGCAACCTGCAGGTGGAGCAGCCGTTGCTGCCCCAGGGGCACCTGCAGCAGCTGGAGCGCCGGCGGTGCGTGGTTACTGCTGTTCAGCAACAAAGGCAGCAGCAGCAGCATCATCCTCAACAGTGCACATATCTTCGCAGCTCAGAACTGGGTTATTTCAAACTATCAGCTACTTGCGGGGCAGCTGCATATGCTGGCAGCTAGCAGCTAGTCAGCTTTGCTTGCTGTGTCTGCTGCCAATAGCCCCTGCTGTGTCAAAGCAACCCACAATCCTTTATATCAAGCGCAACATTAAGTGCACACCAAAGTCCCATTTTCGACTCTTCATGCTGTGCTGCTGCTTTTGTCCTGCAGGGAGCACAGCCTGGGGGCCCAGCAGCGCCTGGGTCAGCAGCAGCTGGGGTGAGTAACCGGCCCGGCTTTTGTAACATAACATCAGCAGCACTGTACTTGGATCGTCGCATACATGCCGCTGCAGCTGCTGCGGGTGCTGGTGCTCCCATTCGCGTTGTGCTGAACATCTCGAACATATGCAAGTGTGCTGTGCTGGTGCAGATTGCTGCTTCTCTGCTGCTTTCACAACTGCTCCTCCGCAAACGGTGCACCTTGCTAACTTTCAAGCTGCTTGTCATCTCATCTTTTGCACCATGCTTCTTGAGTTTTCTGCTGCTCATCCCCTGGTTATTCCCCTGTGCAAGCTGGCGCTGCTCTCCTGCAAGCACAAGCCATCTAACCTGCACCATGCTTGTTCGGTGTCTGCTGCTCGTTACCTCATTTCTGTGCAGGCTGGCGCTGCTCTCCTGCAAGCACAAGCCATCGCGCAAAGCCTCACAGCAGCCCCAGGAGCCGCAGGCACCCCAGCAGCAGCACTAGCCATGCAGCAGCGACCACCCATGGTCATCCCCTCTAGCATATCACCAGGTGGCGCAGCCGCACTCTCACCGACTGGCCAGCACCCTGCAGCAGTACCGAGCAACGCAGCCATGGCAGCTGCGGCAATCGCAGCCGCGCAAGCAGCCGCAGCAGCAGCAGGCGTTGTCGGCGCAGCAGCACCAGCAGCAGCAAGTGCGGCGCCTAGCCCAGCAGCAGTAGCAGCAGCAGCAGGTGCTGGGGGAGTTCCCCCTGGTATGTATGGCACAAGGCCTCCTGGCATGCCTGGTATGCCAGCAGTTAGGGGTGTGCCGCCGCCACTGGCTGGTGAACCGCCTCCTGGGGCTTACCCAATGCAGGGAGTGATGCCGGGGCAGCCGCCTATGTTCAGGCCGCCACCAGGTGAGAGCTGGCTAGCTACAGACATACAGATCAGGCGCGCATTTGTTACCTTCAAGTTGTTTATTGTACAGATCACGTTGAGAGCGCTAGCTACAGGCCGCGTCAGCTGCAGGCATACAGATCACGTTGAACAGCATTGCAGTGCTGGTAGGTGGCTGGCACACATCTGATGTGTAGCGTCCTTGTTGTGGTGTCTGCTTAGATCACTGTGTGTCTGATCACATCACTGAGTTGAGGTTGCATCATAAGGAGCAGCAGTGAGTGCTTACCCAGTGGCTGGGGTGATGCCGCGGCAGCCGCCTATATTCAGGCCACCACCAGGTGAGATTGATTCTGTTCTGTTTTGGTATTGGGTTGTAGCAACCACGGGGGTTACACCGCAAACGTGAACCGTTGTCCAAGGATAGCAGCGGCATATGGGCGTACATGCAACTGGCTGCTGTCCTGTCATTAGCCTGCTGCATTCCGGCAACCTCACATCAATCCTACAGTGGCTCAGTGCCCCTGGTGCTGCTGCTGCTGTTTGTTGCAGGCATGCCACCAGGTATGCTGCCCCCTCCTGCCTTTCCTGCTGTCCTGCTATCAGCCTGCTGCATTTTGGCACACTCACATCACCCCTAAGCTCGCTGCTGCTGCTGCTGCTGCTGCTGTTTGTTGCAGGCATGCCACCAGGTATGCTGCCCCCTCCTGGATTCCCGGGGGCTCCAGGCATGCCATTCCCTGGCCAGCCGCACATGCCCTTCCCACCACACATGCAGCATATGCCGCAGATGCAGCAGCACCCGCCCGTGCAGCAGCAGCAGCAGCCGCCGCAGAGTGACTGGAGTGAGCATGCGGGGCCGACTGGGCGCAAGTATTACTTCAACCGGGTGACCAAGGTCTCAACGTGGACGAAACCGGACGAGCTGCTGACACCAGACGTAAGTGATAACAACAGCAGCAGCAGCAGCAGCATTGGCAGCGGTGTATCTGCAGCAGCAGGGAACATCAGCAGATGCGGCTGATGGCTGTGCAAGCATAGTTAGTAATAAGGGCTGCAGCATCACCAGCTCCTCCTGCAGCAGCAGCAGCAGCAGCAAGTGCAAGCCCACTCAGCATCACAGCAAACTCGCTCGAGCCTGTCGTAAACGAGCTGTCCAACATGTTCGTGAGGTTGCGTATGCCAAAGACATGAGCATCAACCGCCTGCACTGCAGAAGGCATAAGTGTTGGGCTGTGTCTTTACATGCATGCTTGGTGTCTTGTATTTGTCCCTACGTGTGGTGTGCAGCCAGACGCTGACGCTCATATGCTCTTTTGGTGTCTGCAGGAGCGGGCAAAAGCAGCAGCTGAGAAAGCAGGCACAGCAGCGCCCGCAGCAGCACCGGCAGCAGCAGCGGCAGCAGCACCAGCTGCAGCACCAGCAGCAGCGCCTGCAGCAGCAGCACCTGCAGCAGCGGCAGCACCAGCAGCACATGCAAGCCCTGCAGCAACCGCTGGATCTGCTGCTTCTGGGGATGCAGCAGCAGCAGCAGCAGCTGGCGGCGGTTTGTCAGATGTAGCTAAGGCGTGGAAGCAGTACACAGCACCAGATGGGCGGCCGTACTTCTATAACAAAATAACAAAGGAGAGCAAGTGGGTGATGCCTGAGGAGATGAAGCAGGCAGCAGCAGCAGCTGGCGGCGGCGGCCAAGCTGCAGGTGCGCATGTGCCCAATATATTTGTGTTTGTAATGGTTACGGTACAAGCGTGCATGCCAGCTGCGTCTGTTGATGTTGCAGTTGTTGCGCAGCGATTGTTCCCACACAAATGTGTCATGGCTTGGGTCAAACTTGATTGTTGGGGTCCATGGAGTCGATGGCGTGTCAGAAGCACAGCTGCCACTGATGTTGAGACCATCCTGGTGTGCATCAGAAGCGCATGAAACGGACCAATTGCTCTACCAGCGCATTGCATTTCTGCACTTGTGTTGGTTTACTTTGTTGTGATTCACTCTGGATGCTGACTATGGTGCGTTGCTGTTGCTGACTTGCAGGCAAGGCAGCAGCAGCAGCAGGAGCGCCGAACGGCGACGTCAGCAGAGAACCTGAGCCCAAGGTAAGCAGCCTTTCCTTCAGGGCTGAGGTTTTTGATCATCGCAGCAACTCCTCCGCCTTTTGCTGATATGCGCAACAATGTGCAATGGAATGGATTTAGAGTGGATGCGTCTGCACCAACTCCATCACATGTTTTGGGGTTGCAGTTGCTCTTTGTGGCTTCAACTCTGCTTTGATGTTGCAAGCAAGCACGGTGCCTGCTGAGGTCTTGTTCCACCTACACTGTGTGCGCCTTTTGTGATACTGTTGTGCTGATCCTGCTGTTCTGATCCTGCTGTACTGATCATGTTGTACTGGTTTCGCTGTATTGCCACAGGCCAGCGAGAAGCCAGCAGCAGCCGCAGCAGCGCCCAAGGCTTTGAACTCGCCAAGCACGCACGATGCTGGCTGACGTCTCATTTCACGCACACTTTGTGCGCCTGCTGCGATCCTGCTGTACTGATTTTGCTGTACTATTCCTGCTGTATCAATGCAGGCCAGCGAGAAGCCAGCAGCAGCTGCAGCGCCCAAGGTGAAGGAGGAGCCTTTCTGCCGTTGACCACCAGAGCTTTACCTTTTGTGCTCACCAGCTGCTTTTGCTTTCCTCTGTTGCTGCGCAGGCCAGCGAGAAGCCAGCAGCAGCAGCAGCTGCTTTGGCATCCCTCTGTTACTGCTTATTCCACTTACACTTTGTGCGCTTCTATGATCCTCCTGTACTGATCCTGCTGTACTAATCCTGCTGTATCAATGCAGGCCAGCGAGAAGCCAGCAGCAGCAGCAGCGCCCAAGGTGAAGGAGGAGCCTGCCAAGCACGATGCCTGCTGACGTTCGTTCCACCTACACGTTGTGCGGCTTTTCTTATCCTGCTGCACTGCTTCTGCTGTATTGCCACAGGCCAGTGACAAGCCAGCAGCAGCATCCCTCTGCTGCTGCTCGTTCCACCTACATTATGTGCGCCTTCTGTGATGCCTTTGTAATGTTCTTTTGCTGTATAAATCACTGAAAATGCAGGCCAGCGAGAAGCCAGCAGCAGCAGCAGCAGCGCCCAAGGTGAAGGAGGAGCCTGCCAAGCCCATCGTGTACGCCACCAAGGAGGCGGCAAAAGAGGCATTCAAGGCGCTGCTCACCGACTTTGACATACCAGCAGGTACTTTTTTACATTGTCTGCCGACCGAACTCATCTTGGAACTGTTTACATGTTTCAGGAAGTTCCAAAACCTTTAAACCCATCTTCACCATCCAATCTGTGAGGGTGGGGTGTTGTTGTCACACGTAAATACACGTTTGTCTATGTGTGGGGGAGCCTGCCAAGCCCATCGTGTACGCCACCAAGGAAGCGGCAAAAGAGGCCTTCAAGGCACTGCTCACCGACTTTGACATCCCAGCAGGTGAAGTGTCCATATTAAGCTAGCTTTGTACTATGTACAAGAGCTTTGTACTATGTACTATGTACTAAGCTGTTTTGTATTGTGTGTTTGGAGCTTGGGTTTGGTGAGAGGTGGCAGTCCCAACCAAGGAGGCATGCATGGCACTGCCCACCGACTTTGACATCCCAGCAGGTACATCCAGTGTAGTCTTTGCTAGCGTATGCATCCCTTGCTGACCTTGGAGCCAGTGACGGACGCACTGGTGACCAACTCTGACGTGTCAGCGGATGACATCTGACTCCCTTATTGCTGCAAGTTCTGCTGGCAGTGTGGATCAGTGTGTTGAGCTGACCGGAGCGTCCAGTTGTAGCAACACCTATCTCTGACAACTGCCGCCCCTTTGCTGCTGCTGCTGCTGCCGCCGCCCATTTAGAGGCGTCATGGGACAACGCGATGCGGCTGATCATCCACGACCCGCGCTACGGTGCACTCAAGGCGCTGGGGGAGAAGAAGAGCGCCTTCAATGAGTACTGCACGGTGAGGGGGGCCTAGGGTACACGGACACAGCCTGAGGGTTTGGGGTGGCTACAAGTCTTGCAACGAGCACTGCACGGTGAGGGAGTGTTTATGGAACACAGATGCAGGGCTCAAGGTGGCAGCACCACAGGTATTGCAACGAGCACTGCACGGTGAGGGAGTGTTTATAGAACACAGATGCAGGGCTCAAGGTGGCAGCACCACAGGTCTTGCAACGAGTACTGCACGGTGAGGGAGTGTTTATAGAACACAGATGCAGGGCTCAAGGTGGCAGCACCACAGGTCTTGCAACGAGCACTGCACGGTGAGGGAGTGTTTATAGAACACAGATGCAGGGCTCAAGGTGGCAGCACCACAGGTCTTGCAACGAGCACTGCACGGTGAGGGAGTGTTTATGGAACACAGATGCAGGGCTCAAGGTGGCAGCACCACAGGTCTTGCAACGAGTACTGCACGGTGAGGGAGTGTTTATGGAACACAGATGCAGGGCTCAAGGTGGCAGCACCACAGGTCTTGCAACGAGCACTGCACGGTGGGAAGGGGTGGTTAGGGTAAACAGACACAGGGTTTGGGATGGCAGCGCCACAGGTCTTGCTGGTAGGGTAGGGGAGTGTTACATGTTGCAATGCATACTTGAACATATCGGCTCTGCTGCTGTTGGCCATGCCGCCTTTCACGATGTATCATGTGTGCAGGCGCTGCGTGGTGCTGAGCGGGAGCAGGCGAGGCGGCGCCGGATTGCTGCCAAGAAGTGCCTCTTCCGCTGAAGATGCAGCATCGCAACTGAACACTCAGCCTGTTGAACGTGGTCTTTTGCAGGCGCGGCGTGCTGCTAAGCTTGTGGCGCCAGATTGCTGCCACACAGCACTTCTTGTGCCTCTCTTAGTCCATAGGGCGATGCAACTTAGCGATGTGGATGTATCTTTTGCTTTGCAGGCGCGTCGTGCTGCCGAGCGTGAGGAGGCCAGGCGGCGCCAGATTGCCGCCAAGGAGGGCTTCATGGCGCTGCTGGAGGACGCTGCAGAGCTGGAGCCTGGGGACAGCTACGACCGCGCATCACGCCTGCTCAACCACGATGGACGCTGGAAGGTGCGGATGGATTTGTTTTTGTTGTGCGATATCTGTTTGTGTGAGTGGAGTGTCCCATGAGCTGCTACATTCGCAGCAGGATTGGATGAGAGCATGATGTTGTGGAGCCCTGGGACAGCTACGACCGCGCCTCACGCCTATTCAACCACAACGGACGCTGGAAGGTGAGGACTGTTTTTTGTCTTTATGATTCTATGTGTGTGTGAATAGTGCACGTCGTGTGATATGGGCAGCAGAACCTACGCACTTTTGCTTGGAGTGTAGGGTGAGCTGCTGTGTTGGAGCATGATGTTGTGGAGTGTGCACAGGGACGCTGCTGGAGGACGCTGCCGAGCTGGAGCTTGGGGACAGCTACGACCGCGCATAACGGCTGCTCAACTCACGATGGACGCTGGAAGGTGCGGGCAGAGGGACTGTCATTTGTGTGTGTGTGTGTGTGGATTGCGCGCGTACTGTGATATGGGCTGCAGAACCTGAGCACTACTGCCACAACATCATGCTATGATCCAGCAACTCCTACTACAGATACTCTTCACACACTGCGTGGAGGGTATTATGAGCTGCTAGATCAGAGCATGATGTTGCGGAGTGTGCACGGTGATACAGCCGGGTTTCTTCCATGTGACGTTGGCAACATTTAACCAGGGCACGGCCATGGACAGCAGTCACCGGTTTCAACCCTGCAGCTCCAGCTCTGCATCCGTGTGATGTGAAGGGCACTTGCCGTTGTGTTTAGTATGTGGCTGACTTGATCTGGGCAAGCGAAGGCGGCAGCACCGCTGGCGTGCTGCCTGCAGGCAGCGATCCACGGCACGCTGGGGCTGCGAGCGGCACGTGCAGACGAACAACATCCTGCTATGCATACCTGTGATGCCAAGCGCACTTGATATTGTACTCTGGATGTGGGTTATGTGTTTTAGGCGAGCGCTGAATGCTGGTTGTCATTCCCTGCTCTGCCTCTGCCGTGCCGCGCTTGCAGGAGGTTGAGTCTGATGCACTGCGCCGTGAGCTGTTCAAGGACCACATGGAGGCTCTTAAGCGCAGGAGGTGAGAGAGATTGCTGCAGCTGATTGGTGCATAGTTGAAGTCTGACGTGTACACCCTGGAGGTTGCCACAGTACCCTGTTTGTTGTGATCTGCCAGCTTGCACCTGCAGCACTTGCCTGTAGCAGGAATCGCATGCCACTGCCAGCAGCACGCCAGCATCTTGTTCAGCCATGCTCTCGTTGTCTTGCTCGGGCTGGATCCAAACCTTGTGTATCTGTCTGTGCTGACACGCTAAGTGCTGCTGCATCATTGCTCTGCTGTGGCTGCTGTTGCTAAACCGCAACCACCACATCTCTAAACCACGGTTTCGTCAACCAATGTGCTGCAGAGTTGAGGCTCAGAAGCGCAAGCAGGAGGGAGCCAAGCTCTTGTTGTCTGGCTGGGGGGGGGGCATAGGAGGAGAATTGCCTTTTGTACTTGTCTGTGCTGACACGCTAAGTGCTGCTGCGTCACTGCTGTGCTGTCCACCGCATCCCTAAACCATGCTGCTGCAGGGTTGAGGCT
Organism: Tetradesmus lagerheimii; assembly: GCA_902809745.2. Lineage (NCBI taxonomy): Eukaryota > Viridiplantae > Chlorophyta > Chlorophyceae > Sphaeropleales > Scenedesmaceae > Tetradesmus > Tetradesmus lagerheimii. The sequence continues at coordinate 92,860 of CADDIJ020000628.1, forward strand.
GAGAAGCGCAAGCAGGAGGGCGCCATGGCGGCCTTCAAGGAGCTGCTGCAGCGCAGTGCCCTCAAGCCCAGCAGCAGCTGGCGCAAGGTGTCTGCAAAGCTGCAGGACGAGGAGGCATACGAGGTGCGGCCACAGATAACAAATAAACGGTATTGATGCAGCAGAGTTTGTTCTAGCTGATGAACATCGACAGTTGCACCTAGCCGGTTATACCAGATTGGTGGAATGCATGCAGCATAGCAAGCCACGTAGCAGCTGGAGGAAGGTGCCCGCGAAGCTGCAGGACGAGGAGGCATACGAGGTGAGGCCACACGGCAAACTATGTCCTAGCTGACAGTTATGACAGTTGCAGCGCAGCGCCCTCAAGCCCAGCAGCAGCTGGAGGAAGGTGTCCGCAAAGCTGCAGGACGAGGAGGCATACGAGGTGAGGCCATTGACATATAACTCTATCTATCTAACAGCATATATTCAACCATTTGTAACAAGCATATAACAAGCAGCAGACTATGTTCTAGCTGATGAAATTGACAGTTGCAGCCAGCCAGGTGCACCAGAATGGCGGGGTGGATGCAGCATAGCAGCCAGGCAGCTACACAGGCAGCTGACAGTTATGTGAGAGAGTAGTTACATGTGGGTCCAGTCACCATCTTAGATGGTATGAGCCACCCAAATGAGCACAGAGTCAACACGTGACAAAAGGAGATGAGCGCTCGATGCAACACATTGACGCCATCAGATGAGCACAAGTTCTCTCCAGGATAAGCAAGCAATTATATCTGCGGTGTGTCAGAGACACACCCCACTCAGCCAGCAGCTTGTGCTGAAGAAGCACACAAACCGAGAGCATGTTGTCAAGACCTCACAATCAGAAGCAAGAACAAGGGCGACTCATGCGGCATAAGGCGGCAACAAACCAGATCTGTGGCACAAATGCATATGAAATTTGTCAGGAAATGTCAAAGTCTTATGGGCTAGAGGCAACAGCGTCTAGGGTGTCATCTGAAGGGACATAGTTATGACAGTTGCAGCCAGGCAGGTACACAGGCATATAGCAGCTGAGAAGGTGTTCGCAGAGCTGCAGGACGAGGAGGCATACGAGGTGCGGCCACACAGATTTAAAAGGCAGCAAACTGTGTTCTAGTTGATGACATCACAGTTGCAGCCAGCCAGGTTCACAGGCACACACCAGCTGAGAGGTATACAAGGTGAGACCCAGCTATGCACTTTGAGAGGAAAAAACCAGCTACTATCATGGGTCGATGTACCATTGCATGACAACAGCAAACAGCTGGAGGAAGGTGGCTGCAAAGCTGCAGGACAATGAGGCTGGAGGTGTTCCAGCTGTACACTCTGTTGGGGCTACAGAATTTGAGCATTGCTGCTGCCTGCTGCTGCCCTGGTTCCCCTTTCTTTGCAGGCGCTGGACCGCCTGGCGCGTCTGGAGGTGTTCCAGGCGCACATCAGGCAGCTGGAGGAGGACGAGCGCCAGGCCAAGGAGCGGGAGAAGGAGAACCTGCGCCGCAAGTGAGTGGATTCGAAATGAGTATGACGTGTAGGTGCGTCGTTCGTGAGCAATTGTTGCGTACTGTGTTCTTGACTTGTCTGTCAAACGCCATGCTGTGGTGGCTGCTTCCTGATGGCATGACTGCATCAGGTAATTCTGGAGCTGTGGTTCGTGCTGCCTCCTGATGGCATGACCAACGTCGGCCTTGTGATCAGTGATCAAGTGAGTAATCATATGAGTGATCACCCATTGCCGGCATGAGGGTGCAGGGCGGCAGGCCAAGGAGCGGGAGAAGGAGAACCTGCGCCGCAAGTGAGTGGATCTGACATGTCACCGTCAGTGTGGCTAAGCCTGAAGTTGGTTAGCTGTGATGATATGTAGGAGGCAGGATCAAGCCTGCACCGCAGTGAGTGTTGTGATTACAACGGGGCAGCGGGGACTGGCCAGCCATGGGAGGTCTGCCGTTTGTTGCGTAGTGGGCCAGTTAGTGGGCCAGGGGTTGAGGGCGCCAGGCCAAGGAGCGAGAGAAGGAGAACCTGCGCCGCAAGTGAGTGGTGTGTTTTTTCTTTCAGAGAGGCTATTTACATATGGGTCCAGTCATCACTTTAGATGGTATGGGCCACCCCAGCTGAACCCATTGTCGATTGGTGTGTGTAGTGGGGCCGCGATTTAATTGCCTGGTTTCAGGGGGCAGGGGATGCCATTTCTGGTGGGCCAGGGGTGAAGTGGCCAGGCCAAGGAGCGAGAGAAGGAGAACCTGCGCCGCAAGTGAGTGGCGTGATTTGTTCTAGAGCGGTTATTTACATGTGGGTCCAGTCACCATTTACTGAAGTCATGAGCCACCCCAGCTGAACACATTGTCAACTGGTGTGTGTTGTGGGGCCGTGATTTGGATGCCTGGTTTTAAGGGGCAGGGGATGCCATTTTCTGGTGGGCCAGGGGTGAAGGGGGCAGGCCAAGAAGCAGGAGAAGGAGAACCTGCGCCCCAAGTGAGTGGATTAGACATCTGTGGGGCCGCGGCCTAGTTGCCTGGTTTACGGGCAGGAGGTGCCATTTCCTGCTGGGCCAGGGGGAAGGGGGCAGGGAAAGAGGCCCTGCGCTGCACATGGGTGGTTCTCACATGTAGCTGTGTTAATTGTAAGCAGTGATTGTGTGCTGCGTGTTTGTAAAGCGCTGGCTCCGGGCTCCTGGAAGCGCAGTCTAATGTGGTGTAGTTGCCTCCTTACCGTCTTGCTGAATTCTTGGATGCCCTTGCACGCTGTCTTTGGCATTTGTCACGCTGCAGGGAGCGCACGAAGCGCGACGCGTTCCGCATTCTGCTCGCACTGGGGTCCTCGGACTGCAGTCTTATGTAGTGCTGCCTCCTTACCGTCTTGCTGACTGCTTGCTTGATGCACCATCTGCGGTAGCTCGTCCAGCTGCTAACCTGCGCGCTGCCTCGACCATTGTCACGCTGCAGGGAGCGCAAGAACCGCGACGTGTTCCGCGTGCTGCTTGCACGGGGGTCCTTGGAGTGTAGTCTTATATAAGACTCTACACATATGTAGTGCTTCCTCCTGACCGCCTTGCTGACTTCTTAGATGCTTGGTGCGCTGTGCCGCAGCTCGTTCCGCTGCTGACCTCATGGGTGCTGCCTCGACCATTTGTCACGCTATCTATCCTTTTCAACCTGGTGTCCGTTGCGGCGTAGCCGCTTGATCACACCGTGAAACCCGTCCTCTTTATTTTGTCACGCTGCAGGGAGCGCAAGAACCGCGACGCGTTCCGTGTGCTGCTGGGCCGGCACCGCGACGAGGGCACCATCAACGTGCTGAGCCGCTGGAAGGGCTACGCGCCGCTGATTGAGGACAGCGAGGAGTATCAGGCTGTGAAGAAGAACGCGAGCGGCAGCCGGCCTAAGGAACTGTTTGATGACATCATCATTGTGAGTGCATCTTGTATCTGGAGTCATTCATGGTCAGCGTGTGCGATGTGGTTTTGTGAGATGTTTTCTGGGGGGGGAGGGAGGGGTTCAGGGGCCACAGGCTGTGACGAAGAAGGCAGAGGCAGCCAGCCCAGGGAGCGGGATGGCCTACGCGCCGCTGATTGAGGTCAGCGAGGAGTACCAGGCTGTGAAGAAGAACGCCAGCGGCAGCAGGCCCAAGGAGCTCTTTGATGACATCATCATCGTGAGTGCACTGTGAATTTGAGTCAGGAATCCTCAGTGTCAGCGTTGCGATGTTGAAATATGCTGTTTGTGTGTGTGTGTGGAGGGGGGGACGAGGACGTGGAGGAGGAGGAGGGCCGTCACCGCGACGAGGGCACCATCAACGTGCTGAGCCGCTGGAAGGGCTACGCGCCGCTGATTGAGGACAGCGAGGAATATCAGGCTGTGAAGAAGAATGCGAGCGGCAGCAGGTCCAAGGAGCTCTTTGATGACATCATCATCGTGAGTGCATGTTGACTTTGAGTTCAGCAATTCAGCAATCCTGAGCGTCAGTGATGTGTTATTTAGGGATGTTGAGGACTGCAAGAGTATCAGGCTGTGAAGAACCTTTGCCAGCGGCAGCAGGCCTAAGGAGCTGTTGGACGACATCATCATTGTGAGTGCTTCTTCTGTCTGAGAGTCATGAGACCTCAGCGTGGATATTGCGGTTTCGTGAGATGTTTTCCGGGGGGGTCAAGGGCCACAGGCTGTGACGAAGAACGGCAGAGGCAGCCGGCCGAGGGAGCTGGAAGGGCCACGCGCCGCTGATTGAGGACAGCGAGGAGTATCAGGCCGTGAAGAAGAACGCAACGGAAACAGGCCCAAGGAGCTCTTTGATGACATCATCATCGTGAGTGCTTTTTGACCTGAAGTCAGTAATCCTCAGCGTCGGTGATGTGTTTTCAGTGAGATGTTGGAGGGTGTCAGGGGTGACAGGCTGTGAAGAAGAACGCCAGCGGCAGCAGGCCTAAGGAGCTGTTTGACGACATCATCATCGTGAGTGCATGATTTCGCGTGGAGTCAGCAGTTCTGAGAGTCGGTGATGTGGTTTTGTGGGGCCTCAAAGGGGTTTCAGGGGTCACACCCTGTGAAGAAGGACGCCAGCGGCAGCAGGCCTAAGGAGCTGTTTGATGACATAAAAATTGTGAGTGCTTTTGAAATTGGAATCATTGTTGTTTGGCATCAGCGATGTGATGTTGTCAAAATCATCATCATATCATCCATCCAAGCCATAGCATCAACGCCATCCGCCCCGCGCCCCACTGGATCGGAAGAAAGGGAGCACCGCTCCATTGATGTGATGTTGTGAGATGTTGGGATATCGTTGAGTGTCAGGCTGTAAAGAAAAACGCCAGCGGCAGCAGGCCTAAGGAGCTGTTTGACGACATCATCATCGTGAGTGCATTTTGAATTTGAAGTCAGTAATCCTCAGCGTCAGTGACGTGTTTCTGTGAAATGTTCCAGGGCTCACAGACTGTGACAAAGATCGGCAGAGTCAGCCGGCCTGGTGGTGCTCTTTCCAACTGCTGTCTTTCTGCGTCATTGCCATGTACAGGAGCTTGAAGAGGAGTGGGAGAACATCCTTCCTCAAGCAGGAGTGGGGAAGCATCTTCCTGCAATGTTCAATGTCCAAAGCTTACCAACGCCCTTTTCCCTTTGTTACTTCACATCGTATCTGCAGGAGCTTGAGGAGGAGTGGGAGAAGGCGAAGCCGCTGCTCAAGGAGGTGCAGAGACTCCTGCAGGACTTGCATATGGTGTCGCTTTCACTAACTGTTGTCTTTTGATGTCATGGTATTTGCAGGAGCTTGAGGAGGAGGGAAACCCATCCTTCCTCGTGCATGCAGAGTGGACGAACATTTTTCTGCATTGATCACACAGCTTGTAACTTCGCATTGTGTCTGCAGGAGCTTGAGGATGAGTGGGAAAAGGCTAAGCTGCTGCTCAAGGAGACTCCTGCAGGACTTGCATATGGTGTCCCTTTTACTGATTGTTGTCTTTCTGTGTCAATGTATCTGCAGGAGCTTGAGGAGGAGGAGGAAAAGGCTAAGCCGCTGCCCATAGAAATTGGCATTGCAGGAAGACGTTCGCAAGCTTACGAACACTTTCTCTTTGCTGATGCGCACTGTGCCTCCTTGTTACTGCGCATTGTGTCTGCAGGAGCTTGAGGAGGAGTGGGAGAAGGCGAAGCCGCTGCTCAAGGAGGCGCTGCGCGCTGCAGGCTGGACGGCAGCAGCAGACAGCAGCTATGAGGGGTACTTGGAAGCCCTGGCAGCTTGGCAGCAGCAGCAGCAGGATGCTGCAGCAGCAGACGGTGGTGAGGGGTCCAAGGAGGGTGCTGCTGACTCAGCGGCCAAGCTGGCAGCCATGCGGGACAGCCACAAGCGCTGCTACTTTGAGGAGCTGGTACGTAACTAATCTGTTCAACTGGCTCAGCGTATGTTGTATCACCTGGTACTGCTGTGCTTGTCATGCATAAGAAGCAAGACTGCGTGTGGGGCTCAGTATGCATGCAACGGGAGAGTGCTGCGGCGGCAATCGTTCTCAAACCTCAGATGCCTTGAAGGCTGGTTGTCAGATTCGTTCCATCACGCCGTGACGGCTCACTCCTCTACTAACAAGTGCTGCTGGCTGCTGCTGCTGCTGCTGTTGTTGCTGCTGCTGCAGGTTGGCCGCGCGAAGGAGAAGGCAGCGGAGGCAGACAAGAAGAAGCGCAAGGCTGCAGACAAGTTTGCGGCGTTTGTGCGCAGCGCTGAGGGGCTGTACGTGAGCACCACCTGGGAGGAGTTTGAGGACGCCTTCAAGAGCGAGGAGGAGTTTGTGACGGTGAGTGTTATGTAACATAGTTAGTAACATGTCTTGTGACATGCTTTGGATGTGTCTGTGTTGAACGATGTGTTGTGTATGGCGGTGGATCGGACGCATTGCGGTGTGGATTTGGATGCGGTGGTGTTACTCCGCTGACGCATCAACCGTGGACAACCGGTACTGCTCATGTTGGAATGACATATATTACACACACCAACTCTCACTTGACGTCAAATGTTTGTTGTGTCATTTCGCGGTCTGCAGGTTGGTGCTGAGGTGGCACACCGGCTGTTTGACGAGCACATTTTTCGCCCACGTTGAACAAGATTGACGTACACCACCCCACTTGACATGGATCGTTTGTTGTGCTGCATGGTGTGTCCACAGGTTGGCTCTGAGGTGGCCCACCGGCTATTTAACGCTCTGCTGTACGCGTTGTAACACCTCTTGTGACTAAACCTGTGCCTCATCGTGTGTCTGCAGGTTGGTGCTGAGGTGGCGCACCGGCTGTTTGACGAGCACATTGAGCGATCCCTTGTTGAACAAGAATGACATGAACCACCCCACTGAGCATTGATTTCTGTTGTGCCTTGTCGTGTGTCTGCAGGTGGGTGCTGAGGTGGCGCACCAGCTGTTTAACGAGCACATTGAGCGAACCGTCTTGCTCATTTTGAACAAGAGTTTGTTGTGTGATTTTTTGGGCTGCAGGTTGGTGCTGAGGTGGCTCACCGGCTGTTTCACATTGAGCGAACCCTTCTTTCTCATGTTGCTGAACAAGAGTGACATACATTACCCCACTTGACATGGATTGCTTGTTGTGCATCATGGTGTGGCTGCAGGTTGGTGCTGAGGTTGCCCATCGGCTGTTTGACAAGCACATGCTCTGCAGTACGCGTTGTAACACCTCTGTATGTTGCATGTGTCTGCAGGTTGGTGCTGAGGTGGCCCACCGGCTGTTTGACGAGCACATTGAGCGGCTCAAGTCAAAGGAGAAGCGACGCGACAAGGACGATGACGAGGACGGCGCCAAGAAGAAGAAGCGCAGCAGCAGGTGCGATCGGTTGCTGCTGTATGTAACACTGTGTGTAACACTGTATGTAACATGGTGTGTAACACTGTATGTAACACTGTATGTAACACTGTATGTAACACTGTGTGTAACACTGTGTGTAACACTGTGTGTAACACTGTATGTAACACTGGAGCAACGCGCAGCGTTGTGTGCGGTTTCAGCTTCACTTGGGTGTCTGTGGCGTGCAGGGCTATGCAGCACCAGACCACAAGCTGGGGGCAAAAGGGGCAAAGTAATCACTCGAATACTTTGATTCAGCCTGTAAGGTTCTGATTCACTGTAGCCACCTTTCCTGCACAAACGCACCATTAGCAGTTGCGCATATGCTATAGAGCAGCACGCTGACTGGTCCTGCCTGCTGCTGCTGCTGCTGCTGTGTGCACCTGCAGGCACGATGACGACGACCACAAGAAGAGCAAGCGCCACAGGCGTGACCGCAGCAGGGATCGCAGCAAGGACAGGAGCCGCGAGCGCAGCAGCAGGGGGCACAGCAGGGACCACCGCAAGAGGTGAGAAGGGCACTCCCACAGCACTCCTTTAACATAGTTAAACTTGTTTGCTGGCTGTGCTTTGCAGCAGTCTGATGTTCCTTTACATCAGCAGGTTGGGGCTGTGGTTTAAACTGTAGATACCGATGGCCGCTGGTAAATTGCTGTGTATCTGCAAACCAGTGGAAGTGCTGGCTGACTGTAACAGTGATAGTTGGGAATATGTGTAGGCTGCTGGCCTGGCAGCAGGCCTAGAGGTGGACACTGCGTGTCATGCTCTGTTTCTAATACATCATGCCGCTGCTGCTATCATTGTAGGTCGCCTGATGACGCTGAGCCAGAAGAGGGCGAGGTGTAGCTGTTATATAACACGCTACAGCCCTCCTGCTGGAGTAGCTGACCTGGCGAAGCCTGCTGCTGCTGCTGTGGCTGGCTGCTGGCGCGCTGGAGTGTGCTGCGTGGAGGTGCTGCACTTGTTGGTGGTGGTGAGTTGGTGCCAGCAGCAGTTGAGGCTGGGGTGGCTGTGGCTGCTGCCAGGCTGGCAGCCTTGGTGTGGCCTGTTTGCTGCTGCAGGGCATGCCAAGGGGACTGCGGTCAGTGTTGAAAGGCAAACAGAGAGGAACACCCAGCACAGCAGCTGGTCACCACCAGACAGCCAGCAGGCAGCCAGCAGACCAGCTGCTGGCTTGGCGTTCTTGCCGGGATCGTTTTCCTGCAAGGAGCGGCGCGCTCCTGCAATGCCCGGGCAGTCCTGCAAGGCTGCAAGACCGGGAGCCAAAGGTATTGGGCTCGGACGAAGAAGAACAGACAGAAAGGGTAAGCTGTGAAGGGCGCGCTCTGCCGTGATCTTGGCAGTTGTGCGGCCGGCGCAGATCTGCAGTGTTGTGGCGGTGGTGCAGTGGCGTGTCTGGGCAGGCTGTGTTGCCAGGGTGTTGATATGTGCAGCAGCGGTGTGTACATATGGGATGTGGTGGGTTGGACGGTTGTTGACTGGTCAACAAATGCCAGGCATGCAGACGTTAAGCGTGAGTGTGTGGGCAGGCAGAGCAGCGGACAGTGGCAGTCAGCATGCAGCATGAGAGCTGCTGACGAGCGCAGCAGTGGCATGCGAGGCATGACAGCAGCTCGAAGTACACGTTTCAGTGTTGTAATGTTCGGTACTTACATAATCGCAGCAAGCTGCCTTGGCCAGAGCGCCTGATGCTGATCATTCTGCTTTACGAAAAAGCAGTGCACGCGTGGCGGGGTAGTCCCGATTGGGGACTGATGCCGCACGCCATGCACTCACTTGCATGCAGTGCTGTGTTCACATTGCGCATCCGATGTCAGATCGGTAGGGTAGGCCGTCGTTATCCTAAGATCGCATGCACTCAGCACGCATGCCATGTTGCATATATACTGTGAAAAATTTGTAGCACTCTAGCAGGAAAAAACATGCAGTGACACCCTTCCCCTGCACGCAAGGCTGCTCACGCATGTGTTGCATACATACTGTGCGCAGACTGGCTGTCCATTCGTCTACCTTTTCACTCTTGCTTTCTGCCGGCGGCTGCAACTGCTGTGCATGCTTTGCTTGCAACAGGTCTGCCACCATTGATCTCATTGATCTTCGCTGCCTTTGCATGCTTGCATTACGCAGCAGGGTGCCACACTCGGGGTGACCTCAGTTCCTGTGTGTTGCTGCTGCTGTGCCGCATGCATGGCCTGCTGCCGGATTCTCCGTCGTGGTCATTGCTCAAAACTGTGTCCCCGCACAAGCTAGACGCCTTACGTCCGCAGTACAGCTGCAACATCGCTGAGCTGGCTGCAGTCAAATCAGATTGTAGGTTTGGACCGGGCCTGGCTGTAGCATCCTTCAGCATGAGGGAATGATTCGCTAAAAAACCTGCAAATAAGTGCCTAGAACATTGTTTAAACACAAGATTTGCAGCCGGTGGTTCAAAAAGGACAAAAGCCGAGCAGGACACCTCGCTGCTCAGATCACTCACATATATAAGGTACGTCGCCAGTATGAGCACCGCAATTGTCAATCCATTGTTAGAAGGATAGTTGGGACCATATACAGGGACCGTTGGGCGACAGGCTGCAACAAACAAAGCTGCGCATGTATTGTAGGAGCGCTTCACGGCCTATTGATATACCAAGAGTTCAACCAGGTATGACCGCTGATCATGAAAACAGGGCCTTGTCAGATGCGCAGCACTGGTTCCCGGGCCTGAGAACTGCCCGTGCTCGACCACCCAAACTCAGCAAGCATCACGAGAATTACTACTTTCTTACATGAATGTTTACGGGCTGTGATGGGCAGGACAGTTGGCCTGTGGAGACGGCAAGGTCCGCATCAAAGTCCGGGGCTTCTTGCACGACGTTCCTGCTCGTGAAGTGCACAATTGGCCCAGTCATACCTTTCGCACCTGTCACTCATAGTTTGTTGCTGCTTTGCCGTGCAGGGACAAACGCATCCCCGAGCAGCAGCTAGGCAGCAGCCAGAGCAATGATATCTCTGGCCTTGGATCCTGAGGTTGTTGCCAGGTAGGCTTGATCATATCACTGAGACCGGGGACTGACGGCCAGGTGTGGATTTCAGGCCATGTTGGCTGCTGCTGCTCATTCAGGGTACCTGCATGCGTCTGCTCACTCAGTTGTTGACCGCCCGCTGTATCCTTGCGCACTGCCTTGCTCTCTCTTGTGCTTGCAGTGCTTGGGAGCAGCAAGTGGGCTGTGGCAGCATCTTCTCACCTCAGTTCTCAGATGCAGACTTCACAGTACCCAACGTCATAGCGCTGGACCTAACTGACATCGAAGCAGGCATGAGGCAGGTACCCCAGCAGCACCTGCCGCAAGCAATTGGCTGCGGCGGCAACAAAGCTACAACAGCCATGGGCCGCCCAGAGTTGCTGCTGCAATGGGACGCAGTCCTGCCAGTGCCGCTGCTTCCTGCAGCCGGTCAAAGTTTGACTGCATCCATGCCTAGCTCCACCTCCACAGCAGCACAAGAGCTGCACTGCGTGCCTGATACACCTGTGAGCCTCAGCAGCAGCACTAGCAGCAGCGACAAGGTGTGCGGCCTGAGGCCTGCTGCTGTGCTGCCAGCTTCCAAGCGCGCCAAGCAGGAGCAGCAGCAGTCAGTGTCTGCTCAGCTAGCAGAAGATGCACAGTGCGGAGTTGTGCCTGACGCACCAGCAGCAGCAGCTGGTGTCGCAGTGCCCAGCAGCAGCTGCTGCAGCAGTGACAGCAGCTCTGGTCCTGCTGCTGATGGTCAAGACAGTGCCGCTGCTGATGCAGCTTCGTCGGGGTCAGGTGCACAAGTGCCGCACATGCCAGGTGCAGCAATCTTTGTGAAAGGTGAGATGGGGTCTGGATGGGCGCTGCAGCACAGTTGCACTGGTTGGGAGTGTCAGGCAGATGGTGCACAATGAGTTTGTGGTTTGCTGTGTGCCTGGCGTCTGGTCATTTGGATTTAGTGTTGTCTTCAATCAACCCATCTTGATATCACTCTCCTGCAAGCAACCTGCTGTGGTGACTTGGCACAGCCGTTCATGCATCTACTTGTCCTTCTAAGACATCATACGGTGCACCTTCTTACACGGCTGCTGTGTCTGCTTTGGTGTTGTCGCGACCACGCTGCAGTTGATGCAGGTGCAGTCCCAGCTGCTGTCATGTTTGCCATGCAGCACACGCCAGCACAGCCTGTGAGCCACACTCCTAGCAGCTCCGCAGCAGGCAGTGCAGCAACAGCAGCGGCTGCCAAACCGTCCTGGCTAGCAAGCAGTGCCACACAGCAGCACCGCAAACCGCACCCCCACGCAGTCAAAGCTGTAGCGCATCACGGCAACCGTGCCCGTACGGCGCATGCCGCTGCAGCGGCCGCTGCTGCAGCTGCTGCAGCTGAGCCGTTCCTGCGAACGCGTGCAGAGGCACTGGCACGGTACCGTGAGAAGCGTGCGCGCCGCACACACGCCAAGAAGATCCGCTACCACCTGCGCAAAGTCAACGCAGACAACAGGCCTCGCATCAAGGGCAGGTTTGTCAAGAAAGGGGAGCTGGTTGAGGCAGAAGCTAACGAGGCAGCTGCTGCAGCTGCAGCAGCAGATGTAGCTGGCTACAGCGTTTGGGACGAGGCTGGTGCAGAGGCTGCAGGCGCTGTAATGAACTGCTGGGAGCAGCAGAACGACTTCCTGCAAGCCATGCAGCTGCCCGGGATGGCAGTTGAGTTGGCAACAGCAGGCGGCAGCGATGCTGCTGCAGCAGCTGCTGCACCTGTGCCAGCGCAGCAAGCAGCCAGTGCTGCGGCAGCAGCAGGTGGTGCAGATGCCATGCAGCTGTTTGGCTCTGCTGGTCTTCCAAACACTAGCGCTTCAGCTGGTGGCAATGCTGCTGATGCTGCAGAGGCAGCTGCAGCTGCAGCTATGGACATGCACCTGCTGGGTCACCTCGAGCTAGGGTTTGGGGGTTTGGGAGATGCTGCTGCAGAGCCTATGCTGGGAGATGACTTCTTCAATGATGTGCATGACATGACAGAGAGCAGCGGCGCGTCTCATGCTTGCTTGCTACTGAACTGAGCGCAGCTGGCTGTGTGCTTAGCATGGTTGTGCTGATAGCCAGACGCATGGATCGTGTGCAGGTTATGCTGCACGTTCAAGAGTGTCTCCAAGAGTGCAAGCATTGCGCTGAGATATGTCTCAGCGCAATGTCTCTGAGTCCGCCAAATTGCAGCTACTATTGCACTGCTGCTGATTCTTGTACTCTGGCTGCTTCTTGATTTGCGTTGGTTAGTCTGCTGATTCTGCCGCCGCTGTGATTGACACTGGCACGGCAGGCATTGAGAGTATCAGTTGTCTTGGCTGCACGCATGCACGTGCCTCTACAACGCATGCCATGTTTGCTTGTGCCTGTACTGTGTGTTGCGCTGGGTTATGCAAGACGTTACACCATGCTTGGAATGGCTCTGCGCCTTCTGCCACTGATATATGTGTATGCTATTGGGTGGAGACAGGGACTGTGTGCACAACGCGGTGTTGCTTTGCTTTGCAGAGCCACAGAGAAACTGTGCAAGTATTCATGTTTTGGGCAACAGGTGCCCTATTGCACAGTTACTGCTTGCACAGTTCTTTATGTCTTGCTGATGTGTATTTGTGTGTGTATTGACTCGCATCAGAATTGCATTTTGCATGCTGCCTGCCAGCGTTTTTTTTGCACATCTGCCGCACAGGCGACGTGCCATCAGGAACCTGCGACAACAACAACTTACCTCCCTTCCTTACCAACAACAGCAGCAAGTGCGTGGCGCATCTTGTGGCGGGTTGGGGTTGGCAGGAAGGGTTGGGTGCAGATATGTGCTTGGGTAGAGCACGGGAGGAAGGCCGGGGGATGAGTGTGTCGAGCGACGTGTGTTACTATCAGGAACCTGCTCTGTTGTGGCACGCGTGTGGTATGATTGTTGGCGCTGTGTGGCTGGATTTGGATGCATCGCTGCGTTGTTGGCTTGCCAGAAGCATTTGAAGCGGCTTGCTTTGCGCTGGTCGGTGGTTTGAATAATGACATGTGGGGTGAGGCGCAGCTGTTGCAGCGGTGTGCCTGTTTACGCATGTGTCGTGCCTTTGCTTGCCGTCACAGCCAGCGATGCTGCTGTTGCAGTCGCGGTGCGTGTGCATGTTGGCGAGTCGTCAGACCACATACACTTGTCTATTCTCATGCTCTGGCCCGTCGTGTGCGTTTCACTGTTTGTGCTGTTTTGCAGTCACCTGGCATGTGTCATGTAGCGCGAGAGAAAGACAGAGTTTGTGTGTGCTAAGCATTGTTGTGGCGTGTATTTCTGCTTTTCCGTGTGCTGGCAGTGCTGTTAGTGTGTGGGCTATCAGCATGTTTGTGCAGCTGTATGTGTGTATTTCTGCTTCGGCTTTCGATTTCACGTTTGTGCAAGCATCGACTCAGCAACAGGAGGCTGCATGATGTCGTGTTCCTCCTTGATGTTTTCCTTCTTGTTTTGCCTAGCGAGGGATCAGCATGCCTGTGCATGAGAGTAAGCGGTTGCAGCTTTTGCCAGTTGTTTTGCTGCTTTGGTGTGTGTGGAGTGCTCCTAGAACTGCTGTAGCAGACTGACACAGCTACTACTTCTTCATTGGCGGTTTCTTATCATTGAAGGGCCGTGACTGATAGTTTCTGGCTGTATGGATGTTCAACCGCCAGCAGCATGACGGAGAGGTGAAAAAGACTGTGCACGTGCTGGCTATCACGTGTGCAAGGTTTGTGTCTGCAGGATTAATACCTACGGTCAAGGCGCAACATTGTATCATATACTATACTGCAGCGCAGTGCTTGCCAGCCAGTTCAACACCTGCAAGGAACACATGCATGTTTCGAGCGTGGTTGCTACCTGAGTACTTGTATTCGGTTTCTACTATGCTACATTCAGAGTTGCATTTGGAGTCGTACTGCATTCAGTGTGCATGCACCACGCAGGTTCTGCCCCCTGCAGCTGGCATATGGTTCATAGCACAGTGCCTTTTGGTGTGTGCAGATGGCCTGTCATTGCAGTGCCAGCTGCTGTGAGAGTATGTTTTTACGACGGTGGTTGGTGAGAGTCAGGTTGTGTGTTTTTGCGGTGAGTTGAGTCAATCTCTGGCTGGCTCTGCTGAGTGGTCTTGAGTCCATATTACAGCCTTGCTGGGTGGTATCTGCAGCTTTGTACGCACTACGCATGCCGCCTACCTGCGGTTGCCTGCAGACGCACTTGCAAGGTGGTTGGTGGCATGCGGGTCGTGTGAGTGAGGTGGTTGGCGTGGCGTTGTCTTGCCGAGGTGTAGGTATGTCAGTGGGTATGTCAGTGCAGCGGTTTCTGCATGTGCACAGGCAGGAATCGTGCACCACATCACTGCTTTGTAGCGGTAGGTGGGTGCAGATCTACACCTGCTGCTGCTGTTGCTCTGTGCAGCAAGGCCATGGCTGCATGTTGCATGTGGGTGGGCATAGAGTGTTGGTGTGCCTACATCGCTGCAGCTGCTGCTGCAACACCATTTGGCAGGTGCAATCTTGGGGCTTGCGTGTCCTGGTGGGTGTTGAGTGCAGAATGGCGCTGCGGGCGCGTGCACATGCTGAGTTTTCTACATACGGGTTGTGTCCGTTGCTGTGCGAAGATTATGTCAGCAGTGCTCGGCATACAGACTGAGGTGTATATCGCTGCAGGTTGTGGCCTGATACTGCTCACAACATACAATAAGAGGTCCTTACAATCCGCCTAGAGATCCGTACAGTATGCCGTGTGTGCGCGGTCACTGCTGAGGCTGCTAGATTTGCGATGTGTGTTGTGCAGATCAACAGCTGTGTATCCTTGTACTTTCCCCTGCTGCCCCGACAACACCACAGGGCCTGAATGGCGTAATTTTGTGTGCTGGCAGCTCAGCTGTGTCCATTCTGGCAAAAATGCACTGATGCTCACAGAGACCGGCATCAGGTGCTATTACCATCAGTTTTTTTCATGACATGCTGCTTTTGCTACCTGCAGTTTTATGACAAGTCTGACCCATGGACTGGAGCTTATCTGCATAGCCCCGGCTTGTCGGCATGTACATTCACATGCTGCTTTTGTGCGCTGCTGTGGCATGCACTGCCGATGTTTTGGCAGGCTGACGAAGAGCTGTGTTATGTCCGGGCCCTTATTATGATTCCGGCGTTATTCGAGGTGCCTCTTTTTTCGTTTCCGGACACGCATTTGTGTTTGGAGCTGTCTCCTTTGCTTCCTCAGCTGGAAGAAGGAACAGGTGACAGTCTTGCTGCTACGATTGCAGGGATTCTTGGTTTGTTCGTACTTGTGACTTGAGCAGGCTCCGGCGCATTGACCGGGGCCTGCCATGACTGATTGCAGTGTGTGCAGTGCCAATGTCAGGGACCCGCTCTCTGCTCATTTACATTGCGCTGCAAGTGTGTATGGTGCTTGTGATTGACATGCGCAGGGCTGAGATGCAGCCTAGTGTTCTGGTATGGCTGCACAGACACGGCTCTCATCAGGCTAGGCTGTTGCAATTCTTGGTACCATTGGTGTGTTATCGAGTTATGTACTTATATGCAGGATACATATGGTTACCAGCACAGGTGCTGGGCCGAATGTCACATGATTGGCTGGTCTGCTTGTTAGGGTACATTCATTGGGGGTATATTCCTTCTATATGTTGGTGAAAGAGGCACGCTGTCTGCGCGATCACAGCTGGTCTGCGTTATCTGCTTGTGGTGGATCTTCTTTCGGAAAAGCGCTCGGGTATGGCGTGACGCAGAGCGGACACCAGCTTGTAGCAAAGGCGTCTGGCAAAGCAGGCACCAGGTTGCTGGCAGCTGCCATCGGTACTCATGGTGTATGCTGCACTGTAGCTTGCCAATGCATGGTGTGGTTTGGATCTATTTGTTATACTGGAACAGCACTTGGCCTACATGCATAGGCCACCTGTGTTCTTCTAACATCGGTCATCATCGGCTGGTTGATGTGTAGGTGTTAATCTGTTTGCTCACGCTGCCGGCTAGTCGCACGGTGTTCATCTGGATTTGCACTGCGGCAGCGGACATTTTTGTAAAAGTATGATAACTTTGCCATATGAGCTCCAAATGAGGTGGTCAAAAGCGTTCTGGAAAGCTGGTGCAACGAACTTTGCAGCTGTACAGTGTAGTAAGAGAAGAGGGGTTACAGGTTGTGTTCAAGCGGCTACGCCGCAACGGACACCAGCTAGAAAAAGGATGCTGCGAACAGCTCAGCTCAGACTGTCACTCAAAGGAGGCTGAACCCCAGAAAAACAGCCCCTGTGTGAGAGGCATGACATTTGGTGTGCGCTACCGTGCGGTTGAAGAAGATAGATGAGGTTAAGCAAGGTGTGTCCGGGCATACGCCACCACAGACACCTGGTAAAATAGGAAGCTGCAAGCAGCTCAGCTCGGGCTGTCACTCTGAGGTCTTAACCCCAGAAAAACCTCTGTGCGTAGGGTATGACATTGGTTATGCTAGCATAACCGTCTTCCTTACGACACGTAATTTGGCTGCACTCTGAGAATCTTCGGGCATGAATGCAGTATTCTAATCAGTGTTGGTGACAGCAGTCTATACAAGAAGAAGATAGATAGATAGAGGGGTTACACGGTGTGTTCATGCGGCATACGCCACCACAGACACCTGGTAAAATAGGAAGCTGCAAGCAGCTCAGCTCGGGCTGTCACTCTGAGGTTTTAACCCCAGAAAAACCTCTGTGCGTAAGGTATGACATTGGTTATGCTAGCATAACCGTCTTCCTTACGACACGCAATTTGGCTGCACTCTGGGAATCTTCGGGCATGAATGCAGTATTCTAATCAGTGTTGGTGACAGCAGTCTATACATCTTCCAGTGTAGAGGGCAGGCTGAACATGCTTCGCTGACCCAGCAAAATGCTGATACAGACGCAAAGGCAGCACATGTGTAAATGTGAATAGTGTGCTGGCTTTTGAGAGCACTGCATGTCATCAGCATGAAGCAAGTATGCACTGATGTCAATACTCACCCAACAGCCTGGCAGCGTAACTGCCTCGTGCTGACAGCATGCAAAGCAAGCACGCAAGCAGGTGTACATGTGGAAAGCAGGTCAAGCAATAACACACAATTGTACATGGCATCATCTGCGAATCACCCGTAAGCCATTGCCTCGCAAGACAGTGTGCCAAGCAACAAATGGCTGACGTGTGAGCAGCTGGCTCCTACACCGACTAGGTACTCTAGCGGTAGCAGCAAAATCTGCCAGCGCATCCCAAAAGGCACCAACTGCTGCGCGCACAGCAACTTGTTCAACTAGTACAGGCACACTCAGCCTGTGCGAAACCGCCCAAGCAGCTCTGCGGCCAAGATCAAAAGCGTGTATTGCAGCTATACACACCATGTCCCAGACAAGCTGATGCATGTCAATGTGAGCGGCACAAGCCAGCCACAAAGCGCTGCACGGCAAGGTTGCCCCTGCTGCCAGCATATGAAATGCTCTCAGCTGACTTTCCACCTCACGTCGAACAGCAACAGCTACCGGACAGGTCCAAAAGTGATGCTCCACGCCTGGTCCCACAACTGAACATGCTGCACACCCCGTGGTGAGGTGCATACGCTGCGCAGTAGGGAATGCATTCAATGCCAGACGCCATGCTGCCTCTTTGTAAGTGTTAGCCACTCTGATCTTCCACCAGCGGGACAACACCAGCTGCACATCAGGGAGCTGGGTACCCGCAGGCAATCCATCCAATGTTTTAACACTGTTCAAGTATGCAGCATGACGGGGAGCAATTGCATCTAACGCAGTGAGACGTTGCATCCTAGTGGCAACAGCAACAGTAAGATCTGCCACACGAATTACGCTGTTGGTATCCCCTCCAGGACGCTGCCAACCCAGATCTGCACACAACGCCTCACGCGCTAACAACAACTCATCAGGTGTCAATGCAGCGAGCTGAGCCGTAGTTTCACCAGCAGCATAAGCTGCTGCCATGTGTGTGCGTGCGGCACCAACCCACTGGATGGGAACAAACGCAAGCAAAGCTTGCACGTGCTGACGTGCCAGCTGCCTGTCAGCATACTGTACCTTGTGGCATAGCCATGGGCCCCAAATGTCACGCTCATACGCAGCACGTTGAGGATGTAACCCAGGCAAAGCACACACGCGGTCCAGTTCGGATGAGAGCAGCACAGCTTGGCCAACAGTTTGCAGCTTTGGCAGCTGTAGCAAGCCAAACGCAGCCACACTTTCAAGACCAACCACAACTTGCCTTCGCTGTGCAAACCACTCCCAATCCTGAGAGACTGTAAAAATAGGATTCGCCCACAACGGTGCGTGCCAGCATAACCCTGCCACATCCAGAGCTTCTGCACCTACATGTCGGAGCGGCGGTAGAGCCCGCAGCCCCATCGCAAGTGCACGCAATGCAGAGGGGAGGCACACATCCGCAGGAGCAGATGGGAAAATATGATGTCTGCCACACAACAGCAGCCCCCAAGGGCTGCTGCTGGTGGCACGTGTGCATGGATCTGTAGCAGCAGCCCAACAGGGCCACAGCTGCCGCGCCACTGCCACCCAAGGAGCAGTACCCCCTTGCAGGAAAGGCAGTGCTTCACACGCCCACCTCGACAGCAGATGGTGATGAACTGGCAGTAACCCAAAACCACCCTGCGTTGGATGCGCTGCCATGCACTCCCCAGGAACTCCAGGGGCGCGCCTCAAATCATCATCAGGGCCCAAACCAGCATCAACCAGCGCTGCTGTCCATGTACCAAGTTTGCCTGAAACTGCCTCAGGCAATTGGCCCGCAAACTGGGCCGCATACAAGAGTGTGGATAACGCATAGGCATTGGCAGCGAACGCCCTACCAAAAGCTGACAGTTTAGAGATGTGGCTGATATTCTGCATGCAATGCCGCACCACCTCCATCCTGCCATCCCAGTCGACGCTGCTGTTGCCTATGCTATCAAAGAACACACCCAACGATTTTGCCTTTGCAACAACCTGCATAGCCCCCAACGCATGTGCTGCCCCATCTGGCGCTGCAGCCTGGTTAGGCTGCTGCCCTACATGCAACAAGAATGATTTGGTGGGGTTCAAGCACTGGCCAGAAGCTTTGGCAAATTCTGACATGCATGTCATAAACGTTGGAACATCAGCAAGCGATAACAAAAATACCTCAGCATCATCAGCATACTGTGCCGCTGTAAGCTGCTGACTAGCTGCCACGATGCCTATGCCACGCTGCTTCAAGTAACACAGCAATGCTTGACCAACAAACAGGTACAGCAAAGGCGCCAAGGGACACCCCTGGCGCACCCCAGCATTACAACGGTAAAAGGGGCTACTGAAGCCATTCACTGTAGCACATGTATGTGTACCAGACAGTAGCACTCGCATCCAACCCACAAATCCATCCCCAATGCCTAGTGCTGCTGCCACGTCATATAGCAATGACCTATCAATTGTATCGTACGCCTTGGCAAAGTCTGTGAACACAACCACTGCCATGCGCCGCTCCTCGTGCAACAGAGCAGGCAACAGCTGTAACAATCTGATGCTGTCCGCTATCCGCCTGTGTTGCAAAAACGCTGACTGTGCTGGGTGTATCACATCCCCAGCAACTGCAAGCAAGCGGTTGGCCAGAATCTTTGCCAGCAATCTATAATCGTAGTTTAGTAATTGAATAGGCCGGAAAGCAGCCGGGTCGGCTGCCGCACAACAGTACAGTGTAGTCGCGCTATTTGAAAAGCAATAGCGTAATGCGACTGGCTACAGCTACTGTTGAGACAAGTTCAGACTATTGTTGACTCTGTTTTGTCGTATTACATGGAAAGCGACGCGTTTCGGGCTCTTCACCCTTCATCAGGCTTCAATCCTGTGAACACGGACAGAATCAACAAATACTCGCCATCAGAAGCACACAGCAACAGGGTGCAGGTTTTTGGGTGAGGTCACTGGCCATGTTGCCAGTGGCTCGAACCCTGTACAATACTGCACTGCAAAACCAAACCATGAGGTCTTGATGATGAACACAGGGTGAGAGCCACTGGCAACATGGCCAGTGACCTCACCCAAAAACGGCCAGTCAGTGACTGGCCTTTACTAAGAATGACCCCAGGTTCCTGCCTTTTGTGAATGCAACAATCGGTCTCTCTGAAACCTCAGCATGTAGATCTCCACCGCCAATATCATATGCACCCCGCAGCAACTGTTGCAGCCGCAGCTCAGGTATGAGTTGTGCATACGGCACCACCATGACAGGCTTGCTGTTTGCAGTTGCAGCTGTGCTGCTATTGCTCACAGACAGGTACCGCAATGAAACGACACTCGGTTGGTGATGCTGGCTAGCAGACGCTGAGGGTAACCCCTCTGGCGTAGCCGGTGCACAAATTTGCGCACCATGCAGTCAAACCAGTGTTCGTCACTGTTAGTGACAACATACCGAATCAACTCTGCATTGATGAAGCTCCTAAGCACACTAGGTGGATGGAAAGAGTAATGTGGGATGTAAAGGTACTTGTTCAGTACCTTTTGGTGTGTGCGCACTTTGATACGCACTCTGCCATCTGCATCGCAGACATCCTCCATACACTTATGAACAACCAAGTCGAGAAAATCTACTTCAAACTGGCTATAGCTGTGTGTGATCTTTATGTTTGGCAACAATGTGTTGAGCAAACTGATGAAAGCAAGCAGTTTCTGCTCGCTGCCCTCAAAAACCACAAATCCATCATCGATATAACGCTTAAACAGAGAGGGGAAGTCACTGCCCAAGCGTTGCTTGGCAACACCTTCCCACTCCCTGGCCAGGTAGAGCTGCGCTGCTGGTGGCATGCAGTTGGTGCCCATTGCACTCCCAACAATCTGCCTGTAGTATTTGCCTTGCACAGTAACTACATTGTTCTTCAGCACAAACTCTGGGAGCTCTGCAACCATTGCACGGCGCATGCCAGTGCCATGAACTGCTGCTGCACATGCAGCAATGCACCCAGCGTGGTCAACATGTGGGTACAATGACTCCACATCAAACGTCAGGAGCCAGGCATCCTTGCTTACGCGGAGCCCATCTATCTCCCTGACCAACTGCGTCCTATCTCTAAGTACTGTATCATATTCATGCATCAGACTATTAAGTTCGTCTGCCAACCAAACACTGACACACGTTGTGACCCAAGAGTGACAGGCAACTATTGGCCTGCCTGCCTACAATAGGACCATCCAAACTGGCCATTTTATGCAGTTTGGGCAAGATGTAAAGGTGTGGCGGCTGCCTCATCTTCAAACCCTGCAACAAGTACTCAGACACTTTGTCCCCAAGACACCGGTGGTAAATGCCAACCAACCTTTCCAGTTTCCTGCAGGTGGTAGCAATGACAGCTGGAAGACGATCTGTGATGTCCTCATATACAGAGCTGTCTGACACATGTACTTGCACTGCTGCATGGTATGCATTAGCAGGCATGAGTGTTGGCCCAAGGTTCTTGTCCGCTGCTTTGATCACATGCTCTGACTTTTGCCAAAAAGCATGCAATGCTGCAACCTGGGCTGTGCTCAGGTTGCTGATGCGCTTGTGTTGCTGTGATACAGCATCAAAACGTGCCAAAATAGCGGATTCCACCACACACAGATATGCCTCCACTGCTGGAGGTGCTTCCCTAGGCACAAAGTCAGGTTTTGCAACTCTGTACTTCGGGAGCGGACCTGTGTCCCAGCGCAGAGTAAGCGTGTTTTTTGTGCAGACAGCATGTACAATTTGAAAAGCAATAGCGTAATGCGACTGGCTACAGCTACTGTTGAGACAAGTTCAGACTATTGTTGACTCTGTTTTGTCGTATTATATGGAAAGCGACGCGTTTCGGGCTCTTCACCCTTCATCAGGCTTCAATCCTGTGAACACGGACAGAATCAACAAATACTCGCCATCAGAAGCACACAGCAACAGGGTGCAGGTTTTTGGGTGAGGTCACTGGCCATGTTGCCAGTGGCTCGAACCCTGTACAATACTGCACTGCAAAAGCAAACCATGAGGTCTTGATGATGAACACAGGGTGAGAGCCACTGGCAACATGGCCAGTGACCTCACCCAAAAACCTGCACCCTGTTGCTGTGTGCCTCTGATGGCGAGTATTTGTTGATTCTGTCCGTGTTCACAGGATTGAAGCCTGATGAAGGGTGAAGAGCCCGAAACGCGTCGCTTTCCATGTAATACGACAAAACAGAGTCAACAATAGTCTGAACTTGTCTCAACAGTAGCTGTAGCCAGTCGCATTACGCTATTGCTTTTCAGAAGAAGAATTTGTTACAAGCCACCATACCCCGGTGGAGGGCCGCGAGAACACGGAGCCAGTCTGGTCACCCTCCGCGACGCGCTTTTCAGCGCCTACGTCGCACTACTACCACCGCCGCCGCCAAGTATCTTCATGCCTCGGCATTTTTCGACTCAGCGCCGCCAGAAAGTTCGACCCGACCAGGAATCGAACCCCCGCCTCATGGATGGCAAACGAACGCCATACCACTACGCTAACCCACGTGTTTAACGTCCCGCCGGATTGCTTTTCAAATCGCACAACAGTACAGTGTAGTCGCGCTATAAGCAACACCCTTCTTGCAAGCAATATCGTTTCTTAAATCGTGGCGTGCCAAGCACCCGGTGCGCAGGGCGTTCACTCACGTCCGCGCTACTGCAGCGTCCCGCATCGACAGAATCTACTGCTCAGATGCGTTGGTGCCGCAGGTGGTTGCCTGCCGTCATGAGGATCAGTGTGCAGCAGTCAGTGATCACAGGCTGTGGTTGTGCAGTTGCAGCCGCGTGGGCCAGGCGTGCTGGGGCCTGGCCTGCGGCGGCTTCGGATGTCCTTCCAGACCGACGCAGAGTGCAGAGATGCGATGCGCACGTGGCTCGCATCACAGCAGCCCCTGCGGACGCCGCGACCCTTGTCGATCAGTGGTGGCCGGCTTTCAAGCGCCGATTGGCAGCCAAGTTTGCAGAATTAAACCGTGCTGCACGGCAAGCCCAGACAGCGCGTGCACCTGCAGCGCAGCGTACGGCAGCGGCGGCAGCAGTGCTAGCTGCGTACAGCCAGCTGGAGTCATGCGCTGACACAGCGATGCCTGCTGCCTTGCAGTCTGTGGTGTCAGCTAGGAGCCGTCTGGCGCAGCTACAGCAGCAGGAAGAGGCGGTGCAGCGTGCCCGCCGCCGCCAGCAGTGGGTGCTCCAAGGTGAACGACCAGGCCCGGCCATGTCCCGTGTACTCAAACCCCCCAAGGGCGCTACATATATCGCAGGTCTGCGCGCCCCTGGCACTGGGCACCTAGTGCGAGATGGTGTCAGCCTGTCGCGTATCATCGGCCAGCGCTATGCCGCGCTCACTGTGGCGCCACAGGTGCAGCAGGCAGAACGGCATAGCGCTGGCCGATGATACGCGACAGGCTGACACCATCTCGCACTAGGTGCCCAGTGCCAGGGGCGCGCAGACCTGCGATATATGTAGCGCCCTTGGGGGGATTGAGTACACGGGACATGGCCGGGCCTGGTCGTTCACCTTGGTGCACCCACTGCTGGCGGCGGCGGGCACGCTGCACCGCCTCTTCCTGCTGCTGTAGCTGCGCCAGACGGCTCCTAGCTGACACCACAGACTGCAAGGCAGCAGGCATCTCTGCGTCAGCGCATGACTCCAGCTGGCTGTACGCAGCTAGCACTGCTGCCGCCGCTGCCGTACGCTGCGCTGCAGGTGCACGCGCTGTCTGGGCTTGCCGTGCAGCACGGTTTAATTCTGCAAACTTGGCTGCCAATCGGCGCTTTAAAGCCGGCCACCACTGATCGACAAGGGTCGCGGCGTCCGCAGGGGGCTGCTGTGATGCGAGCCACGTGCGCATCGCATCTCTGCACTCTGCGTCGGTCTGGAAGGACATCCGAAGCCGCCGCAGGCCAGGCCCCATCACGCCTGGCCCACGCGGCTGCAACTGCACAACCACAGCGCTGTGATCACTGACTGCTGCACACTGATCCTCATGACGGCAGGCAACCACCTGCGGCACCAACGCATCTGAGCAGTAGATTCTGTCGATGCGGGACGCTGCAGTAGCGCGGACGTGAGTGAACGCCCTGCGCACCGGGTGCTTGGCACGCCACGATTTAAGAAACGATATTGCTTGCAAGAAGGGTGTTGCTTATAGCGCGACTACACTGTACTGTTGTGCGATTTGAAAAGCAATCCGGCGGGACGTTAAACACGTGGGTTAGCGTAGTGGTATGGCGTTCGTTTGCCATCCATGAGGCGGGGGTTCGATTCCTGGTCGGGTCGAACTTTCTGGCGGCGCTGAGTCGAAAAATGCCGAGGCCTGAAGATACTTGCCGGCGGCGGTGGTAGTAGTGCGACGTAGGCGCTGAAAAGCGCGTCGCGGAGGGTGACCAGACTGGCTCCGTGTTCTCGCGGCCCTCCACCGGGGTATGGTGGCTTGTAACAAATTCTTCTTCTGAAAAGCAATAGCGTAATGCGACTGGCTACAGCTACTGTTGAGACAAGTTCAGACTATTGTTGACTCTGTTTTGTCGTATTACATGGAAAGCGACGCGTTTCGGGCTCTTCACCCTTCATCAGGCTTCAATCCTGTGAACACGGACAGAATCAACAAATACTCGCCATCAGAAGCACACAACAGGGTGCGGGTTTTTGGGTGAGGTCTCTGGCCATGTTGCCGGTGGCTCGAACCCTGTGTTCATCATCAAGACCTCATGGTTTGCTTTTGCAGTGCAGTATTGTA
>CADDIJ020000629.1:0-10033 GCA_902809745.2 Tetradesmus lagerheimii
TTGCTGCAGCAAAGCATCCAGTTCAATCGCATCAGATATGCCAAACCTACTGTGAAGAATATTGAAACTGCTTAGTATGTGCAGCACAGCATGTGGAGGGCCCTACAAAGGATGGCAGGATGTGCAGCAATACACAGCGCATCCTGGCGGTGTGGTCAACCAGTCAGCAAGCAGCAGGCTTGATGATGGTGCTTCGAGGGTGGTCGGTCATAAATGAATGATATTTTTTGACGACTGCAACATGTCAGCAGTGGTTCAGCTGCAGCTGCAAGCATGGTGTTCGCAGCAGGTGCTACGCACTTGCTGTCATGTGCGCTTTGCAATGTATCACAGCAGCAAAAGCTTTTCTTACCACTTCTGCATTGCCTAGCAGTCGACAAAATCTCTATGTTGTGATGTTTGTCCCCTGCAGTCTTGTCTGCTGTTCTGTTACCTTCCATGCACACACCGCACGTATCCTTGCACCAGCCTTGTGTTTGAACAGCACCATCAGCAGCAACAATCTTTGGCTCACAATTTGAGTCGTCTACCAGTGTGCAAGTGGTGGAAAACTGCTGTCACCTGTTGCTCTGCACCTGTGTTCTGGTGCTGTGCACTGGCAGGTGCCTCCGGGGGTGGCATTGAGCCGGTTACTGACCTGCCCAGCTGGGCCTTTTGTTCTCCAGTATAGTGGCCTGTGACACTCTGTGACAAGTGCCTTCGTGCCGAGCACTGCATCTCACCATTCAACAACGATTTGACGGGCTGTTTCGCTCTGCCGCTGCCTGCTCACTACGCTGCAGGTGCTGGAGGGCGACTATCAGTATACCCCAGCAGCACAACCTTTTCTCACCAGTCTTCAGTGCTCAGCTGTCTAAATATCAGCTAATGTAATGGTTGTAATGGTTTGTCTTGCTTTGCTGCAGGTGCCCGAGGGCGACATTGAGCCGGTGACAGACCTACCTAGCCTGGCCGGCATGGCCTCACCAAACGGGGAGACGCAGGTGAGAGCTGGCTGTGGTCACAAAAAGGTTGTCATCAAGGTTTTTGTGTATGCAGCAGTATGTGCTTGCCAGCAGGTACCAGGGCTGTGGTTGCAGGGTGCTTGTTGCGGGCAGAATGTCCGAGCAGCAGCAGCAGCAGCATTACCTGTGTCCAGCAACATGTCAAGCTTGACTGGCATGGTCTCACCAAACGGGCAGATGCTCGTCTGAAGGCGCGAGCTGGCATGGTGCCAGTGGTGCGACGGCAGTCAGGTCTGTGTAACGTGGGGCCGCCAAGTACGAGAGGCCTGTCAAAGGGCTGGGTCCTGGTCAACCTATGCAGCCTGCCGCCAGCTCACACATTCTGTACTCATCCGTGTGATGTACCTGTCGTGCTGCTGTCTGTCTGTCTGTCTGTCTGTCTGTCTGTCTGTCTGTCTGTCTGTCTGTCTGTCTGTCTGTCTGTCTGTCTGTCTGTCTGTTGGTGTAGTCGCTGCTGTCAGCCGCTGCTGTGCTGAAGCTCTCTACTGAGCAAAAGGTTCTGGCAGAGCGTGAGAATGCAAATGCATTATTCCAATGCTCATTGTGTGCTATCTGCTGCTGCTGCTGCTGCTGCATGCTTGTCAAAACAGTCGCTGCTGTCGGCCACTGCTGTGCTGAAGCTGAATGTTGAGCAGAATCTTCTGGCAGTGTCGGTGTGTGCGAATTCCTGTCTTGCTGCTGCTGCTACCTGCTGCTGCTGCTGCTTACTAGAGAACGCAGTCGCTGCTGTCGGCCACTGCTGTGCTGAAGCTGAATGTTGAGGACAACTATGTGGCAGTGTCGGTTTTTGCAAAGACCTGTCTTCAACGCTCTGTGTTTCCTGCTGCTTGGCTGCGAACGCAGTCGCTGCTGTCGGCCACTGCTGTGCTGAAGTTGAATGGAGGGCTGGGCACCAGCATGGGTCTGGAGAAGGCCAAGAGCCTGCTGGAGGTTAAAGATGGCAAGACCTTCCTGGACCTGATTGCAGAGCAGGTGCGATGAATAAAGTTTGTTGTTTTCCTGACAGGGTGTTTGACTGTGTTCTCCTGTGGCAGTTGGTTGCTGAAGAGGTCGCTGGCATGCAGTTCAACCTATGAGTCGTGGTGCAGTTCACACAAGTGTTGATACGGTTTGGTCAAAAGGGCACCAGCACGGGGCTGGTGCAAAAGCAAAGAGCCTGCTGGAAGTGAAGGACGGCAAGACCTTCCTCGGCCTGATCGCTGAGCAGGTGCGAGTTTGTTTGGTTGTGGCTTTCTGTCGCCAAAAACACGTGTTGATTATGATTATTGTTTGCTTGAATGCTCCCAGGTGAAGCACATGCGCAGCGAGTACGGCAGCGCTGTGAAGTTCAATTTGATGAACAGCTTCAGCACCAGTAACACGGTCTATCACCAGCTGTATCCCCACTGTCCCTACTGCCTGCAGGATGAGGCCCCATTGCTGGATGTTTGAGAGTGGGCCGCCACTGTGGCTACCCCTCCCCGTCTTGCTAAAAATACGTGTTGTTGATGATCACTGTTTGCTTGATTGTGTGCAGGTGAAGCACATGCGCAGCGAGTACGGCAGTGCAGTGAAGTTCATCCTGATGAACAGCTTCAGCACCAGCGACGACACCAAGGCCTTCCTGGCCAAGCGCCACGCAGACCTGCTGCAGGTGACCCGAGTGTTGAAATCTGGCATCTTCAGCAATTAATATGCCGATTTTCCATAAGCTGAAAGATGAAAAGTGACATTTTTGGCTTATAGAAAGAATCGGCAGAGAAAGTCACTTCGGGCAACACAGCAGTTTAGCACAGCAACAGCAGTGTCTCTTGACAAAACATCTTCAGTGATGACACCAAGCCCTTCCTCGCGAAGCGCCACGCAGACCTGCTGCAGGTGAGGCTGCTGCTGTTGGTTTCGGAGAGGATTGGAGAATGATGCAGGGCGAGAGCAACCACCTTTTGTGAGCAGGGGACAGTCCGTGATCATCGGCGGCCGCATGCAGCAGATATGTGGGCAGCAGCTTGCAGGCAGAACCTCTGTGGTGACTGCATATTGCCTTGCATCATCATCATACCACCCACTCAAGCCATAGCATAAGGCCATGCCTGTAACCCTGCCGGCGGCTGCCACTTGCCCATATAACAAATTTGCTTTTATATTGCTTTGCTGCAGGAGCCGTACATTGAGCTGATGCAGAACAAGTCTCCCAAGGTGGACGCGGCCAGCATGGCCCCCGCCAACTTCCCAGCAGACGCAGAGCTTGAATGGTGAGTGTGAGCTCTTGTTTGGTGCTTGGGGGGCTGGAAGCTGTTTAGGATGCCTGCATCAGCAAGTGACTGGATTTTTGAACTTCATCGAGCCATGTGACATGGAATTGGATGCTGCCAGCATGGCACCGGCCAGGTGCCCAGCAGACGCAGAGCTCGAGTGGCGAGCTCTGCTGTGTCATAACCTGCTCATGCTTTCTGAACTGTATCTAAGTGCTTGGTCTGTGTTGGTTTCTGTGGCCGTTTTTGCCTCCATTTGAAGGCATGCTGCTGCTGCTATTACTAACCTGCAGGTGCCCGCCTGGCCACGGCGACATGCACCCCTTCCTGCTGGGCAGCGGCATGCCTTGCCACCTCTGAAAGCTGCTAGCAGTCTGGCATCGCTCCTTGTTTCATAATCATTATCATCATTGCCTGATTGCTGTTGCTGCACTGACTGGTTGCACTTACCAGGGCTGCAGTGACTGGTTGCACTCACTGTCACTGCTGTTTCTTGACTGCGCAGGTGCCCGCCTGGCCACGGTGATATCTACCCATCACTGCTGGGCGCGGCATGCCCTGCCACCTCTGAAGGAGGCCAGCCGGTTGGTATCTCCCCTTGCTTCATCATCATGATCATCATTGCCTGATTGCTATTGCTGCACTGACACTGGTTGCAATAGGAATATCTCTGCTGTTTCTTTGCTGCGCAGGTGCCCCCCCGCCATGGTGACATGTACCCCTCCCTGCTGGGCAGCGACATGCCCCGCCACCTCTGACACCTATGACACCGGCTAGCAGCCCTGCGCTAATGCTATCGCCTGACTGCTGCCGCTGCTGCTGTTGTTTGTCCACATTACGAGCCTTCGTTGGCTCCTGGTTGAGTGGAGCATGTAACGTCTTGTCATATTTCACTGCGCAGGTGCCCCCCTTGCCATGGTGACATCTGCCCATCGCTGCTTGGCAGCGGCATGCTAGACAAGCTCATCGCAGACGGAATTGCAGCCTCATGCTATCGCCTGACTGCTGTTGCTGCTGTTGTTTGCTGCGTAGGTGCCCCCCCTGGCCATGGTGACATCTCTGACACCGGCTGCTGCCCTGCATCCCGTATGCAATCACCTGACTGCTGCTGCTGCTGCTGCTGCTGCTGCTATTTTTCACTGCGCAGGTGCCCGCCTGGCCACGGTGACATCTACCCCTCCCTACTGGGCAGCGGCATGCTAGACAAGCTCATCGCAGATGGCATTCAGTTTCTGTTTGTGTCCAACAGCGACAACCTGGGGGCCACACTGGACCTGCAGCTGCTGCACTACTTTGCCGGCAGCGGCAAGGCTTTCATGATGGAGGTGGGTCGTAGCTCGTGGTTGGTGTTGGCACTGCCGTTGCTTGTCATGTGATTGTGTTGCTGAGTTAGTCTCTGATTGGCTCCTGATTGGAGTCCCCACTCCTGATTGAGTGGAGCATGTAATGTAGTTGTGAAATTATGCTGGTGTATCTGTGAGTGGCGCGGTCGCACCCTGCAGCTGCTGCACTCCTTTGCAGGCAGTGGCAAGGCTTTCATGATGGAGGTGAGTGCACACTGATTTTGGCTTTTTTCTAACTGGTTGGACCTGCAGCAGCGCTCCTTATGCCGCTTTCAACCACAGCCCTGCAGCAGCAAAAGAGCTCATTGTACTGCCTGGCGTCAACAGCCTCAGTTCGTGGTTGGTGTTGGCACTGCCGCTGGTTGTTATGCTGTTGTGTTGCTAAGTGGCTTGCTCGCATCCTGCAGTGGCAATGCACTCATGATGGACGTGAACCTTGCCGGTTTCCTAGCACTAATGCACTGTTGCATCGTGTTGAGCATAATATCAACAACATGTATATGGCGCACCACAGCGGCGGGACAAGAAGGGCGGCCACTTCGCTTGCTCAGTCAGGCGCCAACCACTTCTGTGTCTGCATGTTCAAGCACTCACCACCTGTGTGTTTTCATGTTGTCCGTTTGCAGGTGTGTGAGCGCGCGGCAGCCGACAAGGACGCCAGCAACCTGGCTTGCTCAGTCAATCACCAAACGCATTTTTGTCCGCATGCTTCTATTTGAAAATCCGTGATTTGCTTTGTTTTCAACTGCAGGTGTGTGAGCGCACGGCAGCGGACAAGAACGGCGGCCACTTGGCTTGCTCGGTCAAGAAGCAAGCACTACCTTGTTTACTCTTGTCTTCTTGAATACATGTGCAGGTGTGTGAGCGCACAGCAGCGGACAAGAAGGGCGGCCACCTGGCGCTGCGCAAGTCAGATGGCAAGTTCATGCTGCGGGAGAGCGCCATGTGCCCCGACGCAGGTACGATCAATCAATCCAATTACTTACACGTTTTTCTGGCGAATGGGGGCCTCTTAATTCTATTGACGCAGCCAACAACTGCAGCTGCTGCTGCTGCTGTGCATACCCTGGCAGATGCTCTTGTACAGTTGTTCACGCCGCGAGCACGTGCCTCACTCAATGCTGAATACTGAACATGTTGTTTTGCTGAGCTGTTGATATACTGCTGCTGCTGAGCTGCTGCTGCTGCTCCCTGGTGTGTCCGCAGACAAGGGGCACTTTGAGGATGTGTCACGCCACAAGTACTTCAACACCAACAACAGCCAAGCCTAACACATAAACCCTAAAGTCTAAACCATGCTGCTGCTGCTGCTGTGCATATTACGGCAGATGCTCTTGTACACTTGTTAACGCCGCAAGCACTTGACTCACTCAATGCTGAAACCTGAAAAAACCCACATGTTGTTAGCTGAGCTGTTGCTATACTGCTGCTGCTGCTGCTCGCTGGTGGTGCCGCAGACAAGGGGCACTTTGAGGACGTGTCGCGCCACAAGTACTTCAACACCAACAACCTGTGGGTCAATCTGCCCATGCTCAAGGTGAGTCAGGGCACTCCAGCTACCTCGCCAGATGATTGTGTCTTGATGGTTTGGGGCGTTGCTGCTACAGCAGGGCACAGCATCTGCCTTGCCACATATTGGTGTCATGATGGTTTGGGTCATTGCTGCCACAGCCAACAACCTGTGGGTCAACCTGCCCATGCTCAAGGTGAGCCTGCGTGTTGGTGTCGTGATCGATTTGGGTTTGTTGCCCATATGACTCTAGCTGTCTCGCCGCATGTTGGTTTCTTGATCAAGGTGGGTCAACCTGCCCATGCTCAAGGTGAGATCACAGCACTCCATTCGCCTTGCCACATGTTGGTGTCTTGATGGATTCGGGCGTTGCTGCTACAGCAAGGCACTCAGCCTGCCCTGCTGCATGTTATTGTCATGATCAATCTGTCCTGCTCATGCTCAAGACGAGCCTGCATGTTGAAGTCTTGATCGACTTGGGCATTGTTGCCCATATGACTCCAGCTGCCTCGCTGCATGTTGGTGTCTTGATCAATTCTGAAAATTGTTGCCTACACGTACATCTGTCCTGCTGCATATAATTGTCTTGATCGAGGTGGGCGTGTTGTTCATACAACTCCATCTGCCTCTGCCTTGCCACATGTTGGTGTCTTGATGGATTGGGGCGTCGCTGCCACCCGTACAGCAGAGCTCGCTGCTTGCTGGTCAGGGGTAACTCTCACATACAAAGTCAACCCATCTGAGCACTCTGATATGATTGTACGTAACAGCAAGCATTGATGTGCTGTAACACTGTGTGTCTGCAGGCGACGCTTGACGCCAGCAACGGTGCGCTGGCGCTGCCGCTGATCAAGAACAAGAAGACGGTCAACCCTCGCGACAGCAGCACACCCCCGGTGTTCCAGCTGGAGACAGCCATGGGCAGCGGTGAGCGGGCAGGGACTAGGTTGTAAAATTAATTGATGAACGGGCAGCACTTCAGGTGAAAGACAGCCAGGGGCAGTAGAAACGTATAGGTGGCACGAGGAGGCAATAAGTGACAGCAGCACGCCGCCAGTCTTCCAGCTGGAGACAGCAATGGGCAGCGGTGAGCAATACTAGATCGAGGAAAAAAGTAACAAACTAGAACAAAGAACTTTGCACTAGCACAAAAACACAACACAAGTAACAAGACAAAACTGCTGATAACACGTAAAAGGCGCTGGCAAACTGAGCACTGGATGGGACGAACTGACAGCACTTCATGTGAAAGACAGCAGCACGCCGCCAGTCTTCCAGCTGGAGACAGCAATGGGCAGCGGTGAGTGGTTGGGGACTATGTAAACATGAAACCAAAAGAAGAAAGCCCAGATATAATGGGGAAACGACAATGTAAATGGTGCGGTCAAACTGAGCAGTGGATGGGATGAACTGGCAACACTTCAGGTGACGACAGGCAGCGACAGTGCAACATACTTATGGCAGGCGGAGGCGCTAAGTGACAGCAGCACGCCGCCAGTCTTCCAGCTGGAGACGGCCATGGGCAGCGGTGAGTGGGCGGGACTAGGAATAGATGAAATGCTAGATATAAAGAGATAACAAGAAAAGAAACCAAGAGGAAAGGGAGAGTAATTGACTACGTAAATGGTGCAGGCAAACTGAGCATTGGATGTGATGAACTGGCAGCACTTACGTGAAGACAGTCAGCGACAGTGCAACAGATGGCAAGAGGAGGGGCGGAGTGACAGTAACCTGACCCTGTGCGATTCCGTTGTGAGTTCGTGTGCGGACCGCCACTGTGCACAGGCCGATATGCTCACATATGCTTCTTCCGCCGTTCCTGCTTTCTACTGCTGCCCTCTGCAGCCATTGAGTGCTTTGAGTCTGCTGGCGCTGTCGTGGTGCCGCGCACGCGCTTTGCTCCCGTGAAGACCACCAGCGACCTGTTTGTGCTGCGCAGTGACGTGTACACCATCACACCGGCAGCGACAGTGGAGGCAACCGTGCCAGAGGTGCGCGATGCTGATGAAATTTTTGTTGTGTGTTTGAGAGAGAGTAGTTGCAGACGGGTCCAGTCACCACCTTGGTATGAGCCACTAAGGCTTCGCCTCCTGTGAAAGCACAATGTAGGGTGGCTGTGTGGTTGTGTGTCTATCGACCAAGATCTTGGTATGTGCTTGCTTGTGTGCCAAGCACCATCGACCAGTGACGTGCATGGAACCACTCCCTCGTCAGCCATTTCAACTGCTGTGGCTTCATACCCCATGAGCAAACTATCAGCTGGCTTGCTTGTGCTGGAGTCGGGTGTCAGCCCCAGACATGTATCGTTATTGTGTCATGTGCTGCAGGTGCCGCTGGCGAAGCTTGATGTATGTCTTTGTGTCTGCCCCATTTGAAATCTTCCCTTCATATTATGTGTGTGCAAATTTGCCTTCACATTTTGTGCCCGATTTGCTATTATCCTGCCTTCAAAGTTTGTGTCGTGTCACGTGCTGCAGGTGCCGCTGGTGAAGCTTGATGACAAGTACTTCAAGCTCGTGGACCTTGATGAAATGATACCGCTCACCATCGCGTTGCCATTGCTGTCCTGATGTGGTTTCGTGTGCTGCAGGTGGCACTGGTGAAGCTTGACGCATGTCCATGTGTGCCGCATGCGCTTCAGGTGCCGCTGGTGAAGCTGGACGCATGTCCATGTGTGCCGCATGCGCTTCAGGTGCCGCTAGTGAAGCTGGACGCACGTCCATGTGTGCCGCATGCGCTTCAGGTGCCGCTGGTGAAGCTTGACGCATGTCCATGTGTGCCGCATGCACTTCAGGTGCCGCTGGTGAAGCTGGACTCATGTCCATGTGTGCCGCATGCGCTTCAGGTGCCGCTGGTGAAGCTGTCAGTGGGCCACGGGGGCGATGGCGTTGATGCTTGTATTACTGACAAGTTTGTGGTTTCTATGTGCTGCAGGTGCCGCTGGTGAAGCTTGACGACAAGTACTTCAAGCTGGTGGACCTTGATTAGAGGATACTGCTCACAATCACATTGCAATGACTGTTTCTGTGATGTGGTTTCAAGTTTGCTGCAAGTGCTGCTGGTGAAGCTGTCAGTGGGGCACGGAGTCAATGGTTTCGAGTGCTGCAGGTGCTGCTGGTGAAGCTTGATGCATGACTTTTTGATACTGCTCAGCATTACGCAGCAAACGCTGTCCTGTGTGTGGTTTCGTGTGCTGCAGGTGCCGCTGGTGAAGCTTGACGACAAGTACTTCAAGCTGGTGGACCTCAACGAATTGATACTGCTCGCCATCACATTGCAATTGCTGTGATGGTGACTGGACCCGCATGTAACTAACCTCGCAACTGCTGTCTTGCTTATGGTTTTGTGTGCTGCAGGTGCCGCTGGTGAAGCTTGATGACAAGTACTTCAAGCTGGTGGACCAGATGGAGCGGCTGACACCACGAACCCCCAGCCTGGTGGCAGCACGCAGCCTCACTGTCAAGGTGGGGAAAGAAATGGCAGAGTACACATATTTTACTGTGTAGATCTGTTTTCAGGTGCATGCTGCACATGCTGCTGTTCAGTAACGTCTGTTGGCGTGCCAGCTTGCCTCTGGAAGTGAGTGGGGAATTGTGCTGGTGTGACGCCCCGGCCCCCCAGCCTGGTGGCAGCACGCAGCCTCACAGTCAAGGTGGGTGCTGCACATGCTGCTTTGCTTTGTCTTCCTCTAATTCCTTTATTTCTTGTTTTTATAGCTTGCTTTTTTTAGCTCTGTGGCAGCACAGAGCCTCACAGTCAAGGTGGTGAAAGGGATTGCAGGACGTGCAAATATTACGGGCAATGCAACAAAGTACAGCACTCACAGGTCTAGATGGGGCCCCAGTCACATGTCTAGGCCGGTGCTGCACATGCTGCTGTTTGGTAAAACATGTTGGCGCTCCAGCTTGCCTCTGAAAGTGGGTGGACCAGATGGAGCGGCTGACG